>JAIWNE010000131.1:0-91555 GCA_025331445.1 Blakeslea trispora | reverse complement strand
TTCTGATATGAGTATGTTATTGATTTTTTTTGCTTGAATAGTCAACGTGCTTGTCGTCTTGGGCCATGAACGATTGTATAGTGACATGAGTAATATCCTTTCAGGAAAGCCAATTGCCGTTGTCAAATTGTCGAAGTCAGGAGGTGTTGTAGAGCGCGATCGTCAGTTCAAGACGCGCCTTCAACGTACCAAGATTCATGAATACTTTTATGGTACACCTAAATGCGAACTATCACCCTATAGTATGTTGGTGAATTATGATGATATCAAAATTTGGCGTGTAGGCGATGTCATTGCGCCATCTAGTGCTCTTCCCCTAGGCATGGATAGTTCTTCTGATGAGACACAAGTGGTCAGAGTTGACAATTACGACATGTGTCTTCATTCAATACTGGCCATGTTAAATGCAGGTCAAGATGAGCATGAAAATAACTTACTGGGAAGCAATGTGGCAGGATTTGTTTATGTGTCTGATGTGGATGAAGAAAAGAGAAAAGTGACCATACTGTCACCTTCCCCTGGTCGTTTGCCAAAGAAGCATCTATTGATGGGCTCATTTAAGTGGATGGAATCATAAAAAAAAATATTATTTATTTAGATAAAAACTTATTTTATATACATTTGTTTTGTTTTTATATATTCATAAAAAAAAAGAGGGGGGCAGCTTTAATAATCTTCCCAACCTACTTTATCTAATCTGTCAATCTTGCCAAATACTTCATTCTCCATGTTGATCATATAATCATCCATTTGCTTTTGAATGGAGGGAATAGAAGCACCCAAGATACGGATGGCCAAAAGAGCAGCATTTGTACAGTTATTGATGGCTACAGTAGCCACAGGGACACCACGAGGCATCTGAACAATACTATGGAGTGAGTCTACACCATCAAGAGAGCTGCCCTTGACAGGTACACCAATGACTGGTAAGGATGTCATGGAGGAAACCATACCGGGCAAATGAGCAGCGCCACCAGCACCTGCAATAATCACCTTGAGTCCCCGACGAGCAGCCGATTGGGCATATTCAACCATACGAATAGGTGTACGATGAGCAGAGACGATGGACAACTCAAAGGGAATACCAAAATCTTTAAGGATCTTGGCTCCCAATTTCATCACAGGTAAATCTGTATCAGAGCCCATGATGACACCTACCAAGGGACGTACATTCAAGGGGCGTTCTACTTCAGGTTCAATAGCAGCCAAGATAGGCTTCAAGTTCTTTTGGACTTGAATCATTGAATCGCCTACCAAAGTGATGTGACCCATCTTGCGACCAGCACGACATGCCTTTTTACCATACAGATGAACAGTGGCACCATCAACCAACAAGGCCTCCTTACAAGGCTTGTAGCATGACTCCATATCATCATTTTCACCCAAGATATTAACCATGATAGAAGCAGGCACCTTCATCTCTGTGCTACCCAAGGGCATATCCAAGATAGCTCGCATATGGTTTTCAAACTGAGAGGTCTCACATGCTTCGATTGTATAATGGCCAGAGTTATGAGGACGAGGTGCGATTTCGTTCAAGAGAATTTGACCGTTTTCCATAACGAACATCTCTACACCAAAGATACCTGCACCGGGGAAGGATTTGATGGCTGTTTCAGCAATCACTTGAGCTTTGTGGGCAACAGCACCATCGATTTGAGCGGGTGCAATCACTAAATGGCAGATGCTGTTCTTATGGATTGTCTCAACCACAGGATAAGCACGTACTTCACCACTAGCACTTCGAACAACCATCACAGCCAATTCTTTAACAAAGGGAGCCCATTTCTCGGCATACAAAGGTGTTTTGGAAAGAGCAGACATGGCTTTCTCGATATCTTTCTCTGATTTCACCACATAATTACCTTTGCCATCATAGGCCATTGTCTTTGACTTGAGCATGAATGGATAGCCAAATGTTTCACCTGCTTTCTTGACAGCATCAGCATCAAGACATTCAACAAAGTCAGCCACGGGAATGTTGTGGCTCGTCAAATGTTGTTTCTGAACGTATTTGTCTTGAATTGTCTTGACTGTGAAAGCCGAAGGGCAGACACGAACGCGTCCTTCTTGTTCGATAGAGGCCAAAACGTCGGCATCTACATGTTCAATCTCCACTGTCAATACATCCACCTGGTTGGCTAATTCACGAATCTTTGAAGCATCATTAAAAGCGCCTTCGATATGAGGTTGAGTGGCTTCGATTTGTTTGGCAGGAGCATCTGTAGGAGCATCCAATACTGTGACTTGAAGGTTAAGACGAGAAGCAGCCTCAATCATCATACGACCCAATTGACCGCCTTTAACATGAATGTCAGTTTCCTTTTTTGAAGTCTAGCCAAAAAACCCCCCATTTTGATTTACCTCCAAGAATACCGATTTTTTGACTGTCCATGATAGATATCTAAAAGTATAAGAAGATGAAAGAAAGATGAAAAAAAAAAGGTAATGCTAGCAGGAATTCTTTAGTTTGATTATATCCAAATTAAGGCAATGTGACTGTCCATCAGGTGAGTAATGTCAAAGAGTCAGAGACAAGGAGATTTTCAGATTTAGCGGAGGAGAAACACAAGTTGAAAGATGTGATTTACAGTTGCTTAAAAATGATGTATCACTGGTTTCATGACTTTTTTAAGTGCTTTGTCATGTTAAATAGAGCATTTCTTTTTTGCCTTTACAATCATTTGATTGTTCACAGTATCTTACTATCCCGTTTTGCATAGAAAATCAGAATCAATAGTATTCATATAACAAAACCTCATCCAAAAATATCGAGTTGAATCCATGACTAACAATCACTTTCTTGACCTCTCTTTTTCTTGAGTTTCATTGTGAACTAATGCAAGTAGAGAATGCTAAAATCCTTGAGCAACATAGCATATAAGGATAGCTTAAAGGCGGTATAGTTTTTACTCTGAATATTATGCTTAAACCATACTACTATCCTACAATCCAATCAATAAAGCTCTCAGAATCCAAACAAGAGCACGTTATAAAGACACTATTGCTGTCACTAAGAGAGAGAAATAAAAAGTATATAAACACAAGAAGAGTGAAGTAAGAAAACCAGATAAATGTGCTTAAAGCAGACAACCGATTCCTCTAAAACGCATTCAGGCACACAACCTGGCTGAACAATGCCACTCAACAAAACTTCTATTTTTGGAATATTCTTTCATTTTTCTGTGTGTCCGCGTAATTTTTTTAAGGCACGTATTTCTCTCATAATGGCCAAACGTGATCAACAAAAAACCTCTTCTTCAGATGACAATGCTCATAAGAAACAGAAAAAAGACTGTAATGCAAAAACAAAAGAAAAGAAAAAAAGAGGGGGCATTAAGTTATTAGTATAACTTGGCTGATTTATACATTTTTTTCCCCTTTACTTGAAAGCTACTGCTGAGTGTCGTCCAGATCAGACTGAAAAAGAACAACAAAAAGAGAAAAAACAAAGAGAGGAAGAAGAGGAAGGAGAATATGAGGAAGAAATTCGAGATATACCCACACTGGTAGAATCCTTGATCGAGACGTTTCCAATTCAATTAAGTTGTAAAGACGTCCGGCTGACAGCAAATACTCGCAAACCTGTTTCAAATGGATATCATTTTGAAGGAAAATATAAGCGCCTAATTATTCAGTCTACTTGTATCAGTTCTACTAAAACGGAAATGGTTGATTATGCATGGAGCATGTCTTGTTTACTGGTTGTCTGTCGAAATATGGGCACTTTTATTGGACGATTTAAAGCAACCTGTAAGGAAGCCAATGTTCGGATACCTGATTTCACAACGCAGAGTGAGTTTTGGTTTCTTATAGAACCAGTTTATCAATACAATACATTAAGTGATTATCTGAAAACCCTAGAATCGAATGGTAAGCCATGAAATAATACAATAATGATAGAGAGAGACAATCCCACTGAAACGGAATTAGGATTGGGTATGGAGCCGCTTTATTTTATTCAGATGGGAATCACGCTTTATTCCATGATTTTTGATGCACATTCTGTTGATATTGGTTTATACGGTATTACAGAAGAAAGTCTACGGGTTGGTGTAGATGGTAGCCTTTACTTTGTTGGATTTGAGTATTGTATGCCACTTGTTCAAAATAATCAAATCAAACCCAAGCCGTGGATGAACCCCTCGCATGTTGAAGCTCCAAGTAAGATTCTTGGTTTGAAGAAGCATAATGACAGTAACCCATTGTTTTTGTAGATTTCAAAGTGTTTAGAAAGAATCAATACATAAAGGAAGCAGACGCCTTTTTTGCATCACGTTTACTTGACAAAATTGCTCAGCAAAATCTGTCTCGAAAGCATTCTCGTTTCTATAAGCAAGTCTCGACTTTGCTTCAGTCCGGACTCATGGTCAGCCATCAAAAGCGAGCTACAGCACAATCATTAATGGAAAGCTTTGAAAGATTGCGACTCAATGCACTAAATATCAAATGTGAAGTCATTCCCTAATTAAAAACATACTAGAATATGTCTAAAAAAAAAGAGACATGATGTATTCTTAAAGTCTCATTTGCTGGCTCTCTTTTTTTTTTATGAAAGCATTTGCCAGTTGTCAAAGTCCATTGTGTTTTTCTTTATTCAAAGTAAAAATGAAATCTATGCAAAAACAAAGATTTGTGACCATCTTTTTTTTTTTTTTTTTTCAAAGCTGCCAAATTTTATCTGGCCACCCCAAGGAAGAAGGGGGGGGGTCATTTTTCTTTTTTCTTCCTTTTTTTTTTTTTGACAGATAAAAAGTTTATCTGATTATATTAAACACATACATATACAAATGATACCGTGTCGTACGAATTCGTTATTGAGAGGTAGCATACACAGATTATAAAATGCTTTTATAAGAACTGCCACTTATCATTATGCTTACATAGCCGTCAAGCGAGCCACACCCTCCTATACCTCTGTGTTAATGAGACAATATACTACAGAAAACAAAAGCACTCCTCATTTCTGGGAGCTGGATGTTCAGGAAAAGACATTTGATGCTGCTGATACACCATCCACATCAAGAGCTGACACTCGAAACTTTAAGAATCTATTAGACAAACTGTTTGCCACATCCAACCAACCCTCTCCAGAGCCACCCATCGAACCTTTAACTCAATCTTCCACATCGACTGATAACACCAAGTCATTGATTCAACAAAAGCTATTGGACATGGTCTTGAAGAAATCCAGGCCCATAAAAGAAAAGTCGCCATTGCCCCGTCCTCTGGCTTCCTCTGTCTTTGGCAGACAAACTCAAGACAAGAGCCTTCAAGAAATACTAGATATGATAGACAAAGAAGATTCAATGAACTATACAACATCAGAAGATCAACGTATTCAGGCAAAGCAAAAAGAAGTGCAGACAATACAGACCATCCTAGACACAACTGCATCTTCAGATTTACTGGAATTGATCGAAAAGGAGATCAACCATACATCAGACAAATACCCAGCATATTATCCTCGTGTACTTGCTGCTGCTATCAGCCATGCCTCCACCAAGGATCCTTATGTGGCATTGACTATTTTTGAAATGGCCAAGACAAAGAGTATATACAGTTACCTTATTGGATGCACAGTAGATGTTTATAACACCATGTTGATGATGCGTTGGGAAGTGTGGCGAGATGTACATGGCATGCTGAATCTAGTAGAAGAAATGACATTGAACGGTATTGAGTTCGATCGTCATTCTCGGCAGATTGTAAAGCAAGCGATACAAGAGATTGAAGGGGAAGGTGGTCCTGACTTTGCATCTGGTGTATTTTGGAATGCAGATGAAAAGAGAAGTTGTCATCTCATGAAAGAATTGGTTGGAAAATGGTTAATTTAATAAACATACAGAAGCCATCAATCATCTTGACCCCTATAAATTATGAGTGTTACTTTTTTTTGGGACTTGGAAATTCATTTTGTAAGAAAATATCGACATTTGCATATACAAACTACAATGCGATGACCTATTTTTGTGTCTTTTATCATGGCTTGAAGCAAAGACAAGGAACAATTCGTATTGACAATTAGATACAGTCTATAGCAGTTTAAGGAAAGGGGGCAAATCCATTGTCTTGCTGAGTTTGCATAATGCAATTCCTTCAAGGCCAGAAAGACTAAATAAATCATAAACAGCTCAATAGCAGGAACAATCATGATCAAACAAAACTTTTGTCGGATAAAATACTCATGAATGATAGCAAATAAAACACTATTTTGAGAGTTGTTGATGAAGACCCAAGTTATCTGCTCAGGTTACTTGCATACAAAAAAAAAAATTTTTTTTCACCTTTACTTTTTTGTTCTTTCCATTGGATAAACAAATTCAAATTGAGCTTGTACATGTATCTTCAACCATCCGCAGTTTCTTGAAACATACATAGATATTCTGTCTGGCCATCCGAATCTTTATCTTTTTTTTTTGAAGCTGTTGATAGCATAATGTCTGTGTTACTAACCATGCATGAATTCATTGTACACTGAGTTTATCACTTGTTTTTTTTTTCTCAAAGTGTAGGTAACTCTTTTCTAACTCAAAAAGCTACAATGGTTTGAGATTCATATAACCAAAAAGTATTTCACACACACACACACAAGCCATACATTCATTTTAACAAGTGTCTGCACCAATAAGCTCTTCACTTGTAGATTATTGGAGGATCACTAGACTTGCTTGACTTGCAACTTGATTGGTTGAAACTGATCTGGGCCTGAAAACCTAACTGAGGTAAAAAAGCTGAATGGTCATTGTTTAATCTGACTGTCAAATAAAGTGCGTCAAAGTTAGTTTGACATTGCTTTCTCTTTTTTTTTTTAAAAAAAAAATCAAACAGCTTTTTTCTTTCTTTCTTTTTCTCTCTTCTTTAGCTCGTGTTGCAATCTTATCCTGCAGCTTATCACTATCATCTTTCTTTTCTTTTTTTTAAATTAGCTTGCAGAACTAATTATTCTCCGTTATCATGGCCAACCTTCGTCGTACCTCACAAAGATTAAACAAGAAGCCCAAGCTTGAATCTGATGCTGAAGAGTCTTCCAACATGGATCTTAAAGTAACAAAGGCTGTCAAGGATGAAACTGATAGTGATACTTCAGATGATTTCCAACCTCCTGCTGTAGTCATTCCTATCCGTCGATTGCGCAGCAGTAGAGCTAAGGGTAAACAACCTGTACGTGCCAATCAACCGATTCTTTTGTCTGACAACAGTGATAATGAAAGCTCTCAAGCCAACTCACCCTTTTCAAGACAATCACCAAAGTCTTCTGATACTTCAGTAGAGACAAGTGATGAACAAGAATCTGATTCAAAAAAGGTATCCGTAGCACTGTCTCGGTTCAAGGAAGGAGCGGAGATTGATTCCGATTCGCAGCAAGGTTCGGATGATGAGTTTATAGAAGGTGTTCTTGAATCACAGGATGAAGAAGGAGCTGAAGAATCCGAAGCCTCCGGTTCTTCATCCGAGGAAGAAGAAGTGCCATTGAGAACAGTATCTGCCAGAAGAAGGTTTACTAGAGCTCCTAGACCACAAATGAGAAGTGTATGTCATGTTTATGTCAATTGTTTATTAAAAAAAAAAACGATCTATGAATCTAACTACTTTATTCTAGTATCAGAGAACTCAGTTAAAGATCTTGTCCCACCATAAAGAACTCAAGAACATTTGGGAAGACCTCGAGTCAATTGAACCTGAGGCTGTTGTGCCTGTTGAGCAACCAGCAGAACTTACTTTGCAACTCTTACCGTTTCAGCGATATGGTGTTGGCTGGATGAGAAGACAAGAAAACATGGATACTTTTAAAGGTGGTATTTTGGCAGATGAAATGGGCATGGGTAAAACCATTCAGACGATTGCCTTGCTCTTGTCAGACAAAAAGAAGCCCAACTTGGTCATTGCTCCTACGGTTGCTATTCTTCAATGGAAAGCAGAAATCGAACGACATACCAACAATGCTCTCTCTGTCTATATATTCCACGGCAAGCGTACTAGCAATGTGGAGGAACTAAAGAAATACGATGTTGTTCTATCCACATACTCTATTATGGAATCTAGCTTTAGACGTCAAGAACAAGGTGTTCATAACAAGGCTACTCGCTCTGTCAAAAAAGAAAAGTCAGCTCTACACAAGATCAAATGGCATCGTGTCATTCTTGATGAAGCACACAACATCAAGGACCGAGCAAGTAACACAGCTCGATCTGTGTTCAACATCCATGCCAACTATAAATGGTCTTTGACTGGTACTCCTCTACAAAATCGTGTAGGCGAACTGTATTCTTTGATTCGTTTTATGCAAGCAGATCCTTTTGCCTATTATTATTGTAAGCAATGTCCTTGTAAGGAAATCAGTTGGAAGTTTTCAAACAAGCGAACCTGTGATTCATGTGGCCATACACCTATGAAGTAAAATAACAAAATGATGTCCTTACTATGTTACCTAACTCTCTCTCTTCTTAATAGTCATACATGTTGGTGGAACAATGAAGTGTTGAAGCCTATTCAATATCATGGTTATTTAGAAGATGGACGTGAAGCAATGAGAAAGTTGGGTATCTTGTTGGATAAGATTATGTTGCGAAGAACAAAGATTCAATGTGCAGATGATCTTGGTTTACCTCCTCGTACGGTTATTGTGCGTCGTGATTTGTTTACTGAAGAAGAAGAGGATGTGTACACGTCACTTTATTCTGATGTGCAGCGTACCTTTACTACTTATGTTGAAGAAGGTACTGTTCTCAACAATTATGCCAACATCTTTGAACTGTTGATGAAGATGCGTCAATGTGGTAAGTCATTCCATTTTTTTTCTTTGATTTCAAACAAGTCCTAACATTATTATCGTTAGCGGATCATCCTGATCTTGTCACGAAAAAGAGTTCTGACAATAAGCAACTTGTCTGTATGCTCTGTAATGATCCACCAGAGGTTAGTTTTCATTTCTATGTTAGCCTGCCAACAGAAATTAATGTGATATTTTATAGGATGCTATTGCTGCTGCCTGTAAACATGTCTTTTGTAGAGAATGTTGTGTTCAATATTATGACAGCTTTGATGATCAAGCGGGTGAAAAGCCTCGATGTCCTTCTTGCTTTGCTGAATTCAGTGTAGATCTATCACAGCCTGCTATGGAGATTGAGGGAGGTGGACATGGCACCAATGCCAACTTTTCAAAATCAAGTATTGTTAACCGTATCAATATGAACACTTGGCGAAGTTCTACCAAGATTGAGGCTCTTGTTGAAGAGTTGTCCAAGTTGCGACAGGAAGACAAGACCATCAAGAGGTATGTCTTGTAGTTTGTTTATCAGTATGTGTACTTAAATTTTCCTTGGATAGTATTGTCTTTTCACAGTTTGTCAATTTCTTGGATCTTGTCTATTGGCGTTTGTCTCGTGCTGGATTTGAGTGCATTCGCTTAGATGGTACTATGACACCCGATCAGCGTAATGCTGCTATTAACTGGTAATATATTTAATTGCCTCACACATTCTATAACTCATATGCCCTTTTGTTAGCTTTATGAACAAGCCTACAGTGACCGTCTTTTTGATCAGTCTAAAGGCAGGTGGTGTTGCACTCAATCTGACAGAAGCAAGTCGTGTATTTATTTGGTAAGTTTTAGTTGTTTCTAGTGTTTATTTAGAGAATACCCCTACTTATGCATTCTAAATAGTGATCCCTGGTGGAATCCCGTAAGTTGGTTATAGGGCAAATCTTGTCATGCATTCATAGATTGATTCTTTTTTTTTTCTTTTTTATTTAAATCTGATGTGATCCTTAGGCTGCAGAACGTAAGTAAAGAAATAAAAAAAAAAAGGATTTATAGGATGACTAACAGTTAATTCATTTCAACTAGTTCAAGTAAAGCATTACATCCTAAAATATATGAAAGACATGTGTATCATAAACATCAAACTGACAACCTTTTTAATAGGCTATGGACCGTATTCACAGATTAGGCCAACATCGACCTATTCGAATTACTCGTCTGATTATTGAGAACAGTATTGAAAGTAGAATTGTTCAACTTCAAGAAAAGAAGACAGCCTTAGTTGAAAGTACAGTGGGTAAAGTAATAATCAAAAGGCTTATAAGGAAAGCAAAGTACTAAATTCAATGGATAGACAAAAACTCAAAAGCGCTTGATAAATTAACAGTAGAAGATTTAAGATTTTTATTTGTCATGTGAAGAAGAATAAATGAATTGACATGTGAGAAACCTTTTTGATGAGGAAACTCCGAATTCGGGATTTCTCGTTTTTTTAGTGCATTTGTAGAGGGTATAAATACCATTGGGCTCTTTTTTTCTTTTTTTTTTCTTTCTTTAAGAATCTATATCATGTCTGTTCCTATCTCTATCCAAATGGGTGCTCAAATTGAAGGCGAAACACCTTTACGTCGGTCAGTGCTTGCTGAAGAAGAAATCATCGATACACCTGCTCAAGGTGTTCATACACTCTATGATGTCCTTCAATACTGTGTCAAGAGACGCCCAGATCGTCAAGCTATGGGATATCGTAAGGTTGAAAAGATAGTTTCAGAAGACAAGGAAATTACCAAGATAGTGGATGGTGTTGAGACAAAACAGACCAAGTCCTGGAAATACTTTCAACTTTCTCCTTACCATTATGTCACTTATGCCGAATTCTCTCAATTAGCTCATTCGATTGGATCAGGCTTAGTGCATTATGGCTTATCTGCAACATCAAGAATCGAGATTTTTGCACCTACAAGGTAATGACAATATATAAAGTATAAGTATAGTTGGTTGAACCTAGATAAAATGTAGTATGGATTGGATGGCTATGGCCCATGGTGCATTTACACAAAATATGGCTATTGTCACTGCTTATGAAACACTTGGTCCTGAAGGATTACTTCATTCAATGGACGAAGCTGAAGTACAAGCTATCTTCACTTCTGCCGAACTCTTAAAGACACTAATCAAAGTCTTGCCAAAGACAGAACAAAAGGTCTCCTTGGTCATCTATACAGGTGAAGCTAAAACAGAAGATGTAGACACGATACGTGAAATAGTAGGACAAGACCGTATTGTCTCTCTTGAGCAACTCAAACAAACAGGTCAACAAAAGCCTTCAAAGCCCGTTAAGCCTGGACGCGATGATTTATGTTGTATTATGTATACTTCAGGTAGTACAGGTGCACCCAAAGGTGTTATTTTAAATCATGCCAACCTTGTTGGTGCAAGTAAAGTAAACAAAAAGAAAATGCTTGATTTGTTTTACTTAGTATTTTATATATATTTAGTTGCTGGTACAGATACATTATTAGGACATATCATTCAAGATGGACAAGATTATATGATGGCGTATTTACCACTTGCTCATGTGCTTGAATTCTTGGTGGAGAACCTTTGTTTGTTTTGGGGTGTTGTGTTGGGCTATGGCTCACCTCGTACATTGACGGATACCTCAGTACGCAACTGTAAGGGTGATATCAAGGAATTCAGACCTACCTTAATGACGGGTGTACCTGCTGTTTGGGAATCTATTCGAAAAGGTGTCTTGTCCAATGTAGCCAAGTTGAGTCCAGCTGCACAAGCCATCTTCCATCGCTCATTAGCTACCAAGTCTTGGTTGATGGAGCGAGGATTACCAAGTGGATTCTTGGATAGTTTGGTGTTTAATAAGATTAAAGAGCAAGTTGGAGGTCGTTTCCGTATTGGTTTAGCTGGTGGTGCTCCTTTGGCTACAGAAACACAAAAGTTTCTGTCTACTACTATAGGTCCTATTCTAAATGGATATGGTAAGTGTTGATCCTCTTCCTTAGCATTTTCTTTATGTTGCTCATCTTTTCTTTTCTCTTTTTTTTTAAGGCATGACTGAAAGTAAGTAATTTAAAGCATTTAGAGGATGGAAAAAAAAAGTGATTGACAACATTTTTTTTTTTTTTTTTTTTTTTTTTTTTTTACTGTTTGATTAGGTTGTGGGTAAGTTGCATACAATTTTTTGTTTAATATTCTATAGAGACTAAATCCCTCTCATCCTTAGTATGTGCTGTATTATGACACCCGAGAACTTTTCGTTTGGATCAGTAGGAGGCCCTGTTCCTTGTTGTGAGATCAAACTGGTTGATGTACCAGAAGCTAATTATCTTTCTACCAATGAAAAGCCACAAGGAGAAATTTGGGTTCGTGGATCACCTGTCACTAAGGGGTATTTTAAGCAGGACAGGTTGACAAACGAGACAATTACCGAAGATGGATGGTTACGTACTGGCGATGTGGGTGAATGGAACAGTGATGGCTCGCTCTCTGTCATTGATCGCATCAAGAATCTGGTCAAGCTGAGTCATGGTGAATACATTGCACTCGAGAAGCTCGAATCAGTCTACAAGACAGCTTTGGGCGTCAGTAATATTTGTGTCTATGGTGATTCGCTAAGTCCTCGTCCGGTTGCTATTGTAATGCCTACAAAATCAGGTCTAGAGCAATTAGCAGCTCATGTTCAGCTGGATATTCATCAGTCGTTTGAGGCGTTGTGTGATAACGAGGCCATCAAGAAAGCATTCTTATTGGAACTACAAGACAAAGCAAAGCAAGCCGGTCTCAAGCCTGCTGAGACACTACATGATGTTTATCTTACTCATGAAGAATGGTCATCTGAAAATGTAAGCACATGATCAACAATCACAACAAGCGAAGACTTATTTTCTCTTTCTCTCTATAGGGTCTTTTGACAGCTGCACAGAAATTGAAGCGCACTGCTATCAATCAACAATATAAAAAGCAATTAGATGCCATGTAAAAGTCATGAATAGATCACATGATCACAAAAAAAATAGACTAAAAAAAAATATATTTATTTATTTATTTATTGTTAGGAATGCTTCACAAAAAGCTTAACGATGATTTAAACTTGTCTGTGCTCTCTCTCACACTCTTTATTTCCCTACTCACACTCTGATTGGTAGATTTGTTGTCATTAAAAAAGATCCATCTATTGTCATTTAACACAAGAAATAATAAAATCAAAAAAAAAAAAGGAGGGGTGGGAAAAATCAGAAAAAAAAAAAGAATACCAAAATGTATTAATTAAAAAATGCTTTTTTTTCTTATAATGACAGCTTTTTTTTTTTCTTTTTTTTCTTACTTTATTTCTCTGTCTCTCTTTTTTTTTTTTTCTCTGACATGGCCATTAAGGAGTCTTTCTTGAATAAAAAAAAAAAATATTTGGGGTATTTTTTTTTCTTGTATAGGCCAAAATAACAAAAAAAAAACGTGGGGTAATATGTAGAAAGGAAGTCAAAAAAAACGTGCCATGCTTTTTTCTTGTGATACACTGTCAACTCGGTCCTCAAATAGGTTGGAAATGAAGGTTAATGCAGCTCATAAGATATATAATCTATATTTAATGGGCATATAAAGTATGCGTCTGACTTCGGTTCAATTGATGACAATTCATTCAGGGGATAAAAAAAAGTATATACTGAGGGATAATAATAAAGGCTGGGAAGGGGAAGTATTTATTCTTTCTCTATGAACATTTCTTTCTTTTTTTTTTTTTTTTTCTTTTATTTTTTTTTCTCTCTTTTTTATAGCTTTAAAAAAAAAAAGCTCCGGAACTTTTTTTAAAACAACATTTTCCTCTACAATTTCTTTATTGTTTTCTTTATAAAAAAAAAAAGGACGATTGGTATGATTGAAACTATAGAAGAAAAAGACTTGTTTTTTTTGTTAACTAAAAAAAGGGGATGATTCAGATCATCCATGTCAAAAGACAGTCATAGTGAATTGGAATTATCTTTTCATTCTGACAGGAATGTAGTCGATGAAAGCGATTACACTGCAGAGAACCTGGAAGATGAACAGCAGTTGCGTCAAGAATTGATTGAGAGAGCAACAACTCGTTTAAGACGACGATTACTTGAACAAGGCCTGCAGGATGTTATGCATGAAATGGCATCTTTGCAAGCTCAATTAGACACGTTGCGTTTAGAAGCAGTAGCCACTATGGACACAATGGCTAATGTGTCTGAAGATTCAAAAACAACCAGAGGTACACAGCGCATGAATCGGCAGATGGATATCTTGGAGAAGCGACTTGAGTCACACAAACTAGGCTTGTTTCAATTGACAAGTACACCTCATATGGACATCCATCAGACGCAACCCAGCAGTACTTCCATGTCGAGACATTCTTCTCGCTCTCTCATGTCTTCTCTCTTTGGTCGATCCAACAGCAATACGACCGTCAGTCAGGCAACGAGTATCAGTCACCATGATTCTGTTGATAGGCTACACAAGGACATCCACCATCATGATGAAGAAGAAGATAATGATGATCCATTTTATGACTTGGCTGGTAAACGCAGCTTCAAGGCTGGTAGCTTCTGTGGCAGTGTCTATCATGAGAGTCAACAGACGATGACTCCTGTCCAGGATTGCAATTCTGTTGACATGGTCAAAAGACGTCGACAACGCCGACAACGACACAGACAGAGCATGGAAAGACGTCAACACTTTATGGATCAGACAGACTCGGTCATCTCGGAAGACATGTCATCTATCTCCAGTACCACCAGTCATCTTGTTGGCTCCAAAGATGTCTTTCATCATCCTCTTTCACCTATCAGCCCTAGGGTAACTCCAATTGCCTTTTCTGGCTTAGATCGTACACATCGGTTCTTTGACAACTCAATGCAGTCTTGGTTGTCCGACCAACCCAAGGATGCTGACTGGATGTGCCATAGCGTTTGTTCTCAAAGAAACGTGCTGGACGACGCCATGAGTTTCCTTGATGGACTGGACGAGAATGATGATGGAGAGTTTGAGAAGGATATCTATTTGCTGTTACAAAACCCAGATCTGTGCAGACGCCCACTGTCGGAGATTGAAGCGACCATGAAAGAACTTCGTCTTCAAGAGAACAATGGCTCTCTTATAAGCTTTGCTCTTCAGTTATTAAAGCCTAGTGCTTGGTATCAATTGGGCATCAAGTATTCAGGTAATCTGGTCTACCAAATGGCCTGCTCTAGTCTACAATGGTGTCGATTCTTGAGTGTGTTGTCAGCAGCAGTTGTGATCAGTATTATGAATGGCCCTGATGATATCAAACGTCATTCAAGTCGAGTTTGTTAAACCTTTCTTTCCATCCTTCCTTATTCCCCCCTAAAAAAAACCTTTTCTTTATTGATACACTTTCTCTTCTTAAGTCTATTTTATTATGTACACTGCCAATGTTTTTTTCCTTTTAATTTATGTATGCTTCTTTTTTGTTGTTCATCTTAACATACCCTATACAAAAAAATAATTTTACTCTATGAATCCCCTCTTTATTTCTCTGATAATTCTACTGTAATAACTATGTCTTTATAAAATAAAATCTAAACTTAATCCAATTTATACTCCCCCCCCCAAAAAATAAAGAAAAGCAGTAAGAATGAATCAACTATGTGTTTATAAGCATACAATTGAGCTGACACAAAAGAGCAAATCTGCAAGACAAAAGTTGTCAATAAAAAGATTGCTTAAATCCATCAAGTCTCGAGATCATAAAAAAAACAGGAGAATATAGAAGAAGCTGATGTTCATGAGATCAGTAAGGACATCCTTGACTTTCTTCAGATAAGCTATTTATTACACTAATGCAGCCAGCACTCAATACTTTTTGTCTAAAAAAATAAAAGTATTTTTATTGCATATTCTGGTAGATGAAATCATAACCCTCTCAGTTTAGGATGATACGCGAAATGTATGAAGCCTTTACAAATGTTGACTTGTTTAACTTTTGTACACAAGGCTATACTATCAAAAATAATTTTAAAAGAAAGAATTGCATTGTAGTCATCATGTTAATGCAAATAACTTGGAGGTCCAATAAAGATTAAGCATCATCGTTTTGTGCGCTATTCTTTTTTTTTTGTTTTATTGTCAAGAGGAAGAAGGGGGGGGGGATGTAAGATAAATAGAAAGTAAAAAAAAAAAAAGATGGCCACTTAAGCATGGTAGTTTTCATGAGGTTTAGCTTCAACACTAGTAATAGCTTTGAGCAACTTCTCGATAGCAACTTGCTTGTTTTCTTCGGCAGCGGAACGAATTTCTGCAATCTTGGCTTCAGTTTCTTCATCGACTTTACTGAGACTTTGATCTGATTGTCCAGAGTGCTATGACATTGAATGCTTTAAGTAAACTATCTTTTTTTATCTTGACATCACTTTCTATTTTCTGACTTCCTTTTTCCACTACTTTATTTATTGCCCCGTATGTATCTTACCTGAGCAACAAAGTTTTGGTATTCTGTGTTCTTTTGTGTTTTGAGTTCTTCGATTTCTTTAGCTGCTTCTGAACGAGCATCCTTCAAGCGCTGAACACGATCTAACGCGCAAATTGAATATAAGCAAACGAATCCCTTCCAATCCATCATCTACATTTCAAAGATAACCTACATTGTTTGGCTTTTTGAACAATCTTGGCAGCTTCACGTTCGGCGTCCAAGAGTGTGTTAATACCTTGAGAGTTAGCAGTAGACTAATGACGAATAGTAGAGAAGTGAGATGAACGTATCGTTATTACTCTAGCACTATTGTTCTTTTTTTGTTTGCTTTGGACTTACCATGTGTGATAACAAGAAATAAACTAGAGAAAAGAAAGAAAGAAAGAGAGAGAGTCGCGCTGTAAGGTTTGAAGAAGAGAAGGGGAAAAAAAAAGAGAGTAAAGGTAAGAAAGGACGAAATGTTTCAAGTAAACTCCGTACTCGGTTCAGCAGCTGACATACTGTTTTTCTTGAAATTAATGGTTCAAAAAAGTAGGTGAACAAATTCTGAATAAAGTGTGTAAAAACCATCTGTTTTTTTTTGCTTACTTTGACTTGGCCAATGAAATACGACTCTTTATTAAAGGATCATTTGCATTACAGTCATTTCATGGCTGCTATTTCCAAGATTTTCATTGGCTCTTTCCTTTTTTATTACTCAAGATTTAGTTAGACATGATATTTTCAATGAAAATTCTCTGAATAGCACTAAAACTACAGTGTGAATGAGAGGTAAACCTGTAAAAAAAAAACATAGGTTCAAGTAATCATCGCTTAATGCAAAAGAAGAGAAAGGGCTTTTTTTTTTTAAAGCAACTATATTTTGTACGGCCTTCTTTTGTTTTTTTTTGCTCATTGATAGTAGATAAAAAGAGAATAACAATCATAATATATTGAATAGATTGCAATAAATCAATGACTGACAAAAAAAAAAGGACACATCGAAAGACTAGATATATGACTCATTGAATTGTTATATTTGAATTTACAGTTCATGTGCTTTACGGAAGTTCTCGCCTGCATAGATAGCATGCGATCCGAGCTCTTCTTCAATTCGGAGCAACTGGTTCAACTTGGCAAGACGCTCAGAACGACAAGGAGCACCCGTCTTGATTTGACCTGTACGAAGACCAACAACAAGATCGGCAATGGTGGTGTCTTCAGTTTCACCAGAACGATGCGAGACCATAACACCCCAACCAGCAGCTTGAGAGTCTAGGGCAGCTTGAATAGATTCGGTAACAGTACCGATTTGGTTTACCTTGAGTAAAAGTGCATTACAGGCCTTCTTTTCAATAGCAACAGCAATACGTTTGGGGTTGGTCACTGTAAGATCATCTCCCACCAATTGAATATCAGAGTTGGCTAATAAATGAGCCCAGTTTTCCCAATCATCTTGATCAAATGCGTCTTCAATGGAGACAACTATTCAAAACAAGTCAATCTAGTGTGTCCATGTCCCTCCAAAAAAAACTTACTAGGGTATTTTTCAGCAAAGGAAGTATAAAGACTAGCCAATTGTTCACCGGTCAAACGATCCTCAGGGTTTGAGTTTGGATTCTTAAAGTCCAAGTCATATTTACCATCCACATAGAATTCACTAGCAGCACAGTCCATGGCAATCTTGACTTTACCGGTATAACCTGCTTTTTCGATGGCTGTCACAAGCAGCTCGAGTCCTTCACGGTTGTCTTGGATGTTGGGTGCAAATCCACCTTCATCACCTACATTGGTAGCGTCTTGGCCGTACTTGGCCTTGATGACGTTTTTCAAAGTATGATAGACTTCTGTACCAATCTTCATGGCTTCAGAAAATGAAGAGGCACCTGTAGGCATGATCATGAATTCTTGCATGGCTAACTTGTTACCAGCATGACTACCACCATTGATCACATTAAAGGAAGGTACAGGTAGAACAAATGGCTTTTTGGAACCAGCCAAGTCAGCAAAATGAACATAGAGAGGAACTCCCTTTTCGGCGGCAGCAGCTTTGGCAACAGCCAGGGAGACACCTAGAATTGCATTAGCACCTAGCTTACTCTTGTTAGGAGTACCATCGAGCTGGAGAAGGAAATCATCAATTGCCTTTTGGTCAACCACATTGATGCCTGATTCGATAAGAGCAGGACCAATCAATTCAACTACATTCTTGACAGCTTTCAAGACACCTATTCTCGTTTGGGTTTTTGTAAGTACTGTGTACTGAATCTGTTTCTGTTGTCTTTTTTTTTTTTACCTTTTCCTAGATAATCAGATTTGATTTGATCACGAAGTTCAAGGGCTTCATGAATACCAGTAGATGCTCCGGAAGGAACATCAGCTCGAAAGACACCCTTAGAAGTTGTTAATTCAACTTCAATCGTGGGATTACCTCTGGAATCAAAGATTTGACGAGCATGTAATTTAGTGACAGACATTTTTTAGAGAAAGGATTTAAAAAGCAAAGAGACAAGGAAAAAAGAAAGAAGTTTTAAAGGAAAAGATACATAGTTTATATAGACTCTTGTCTCTCTTTTTTTTTCACATGCAATAGGCGTGTTTATCCGAATTTAAAGACAACACGGAAATCAACGTTGCTTGCCCTACTTCTTTTTTTTTTTATGTTACAAAGCTAGACAATGCTCATAATGTCAAGTAGCGGGGCTAAGCAGGAATTGTTTTAAATACAGTTGACCAATGAAGATGTAATGGTGAAATTGCTTGAAAGTGACATTATTGCTGGCATTGATGTGTACAGCCTCAACAAGAAATTTGATCAACCATTTCTCTATTGCTTTTCATGAGTGTAGGCTTTTTTTCTTCTTTCTCTCTTTCTTTTACATCAACTTCAGACAGAATGCTCATGCACTATATTGAAAAGCAATCCCTAATAATTCAAAAGACAATGCATTTCATTAAAACAAAGAAAATAGATCAAGATGACAAGTGCTTTATTTGTCTCTTCTTATAAGCATGATGCTTTGTTTGAGTATTATAGACTCGACTATTTCTTTTTTTCATTGTTATAACATCTGTTTTTCCTTGAGGAATCAAACTCTTTTTTTTTGGGCTACAAAAAAAAATCTGTAAAAAACTTGTACAAGCATGTATAATTGCAACTGACTACCTTTGGAGCCCATATATTCATCTCTGAGTGCCCCTCCTTTTTCTTTTGCACTTTCCAACAAAGTCCTAAAGGGCAATATTCTGTCGGTACACTAAGAAATTAGTTAAACTGTGGACTTTGAAAATGTTACTCAGTTGTATTTCATGATCTGTAAGGATATGCCAAGTACATTGATTCATTTTAAAGAGATCACTTTCAGGATTTTCATGATCAAAATGTAAATCATCTATAAAACAAAACTCATTAGGCCTTCTTGAAAAATTACCATAAACTATGATTTTTTTTGTCTTGTTGGTATATGGAACAACAGAAACTTGTTAGATTCTGCAACTTGTTTTGTAAATGACAGTTCCCGAAAATACAAAGAACCGGGTGATTTCGTACAAGTCGTTAGGAAAAAGACGTAACACAAACATATTTTTTCATGTGCAAAATTGTACTTTCAAATGCATCTTCTTTTTTTTTATTTACATTTCTTTTCTTTGTTTGGATATCTTTTCGGCTCTGTAAAGTGTACTGTCAATGATGCTAGCCACACTGAAGATACCACCAATAATACCACATACGTTTGTCAAGAAACTGCCAAATGTAGGTCTAGTTTCTGAGTAAATGATACGCATGGGAGAATAGTCAAGCATAAAGAAGACACCAGGAAGACCTCCATTCTGGTTTACTAGCTGATCTTGTTTACTGACAGAGTACTGGAAAGTACGAGCATGATTACCATTAATAAAGTCAAACTCAGTAGGAACAATCTTTAAGAAATATTGATGCATAGCAGAAGCTAAAAAAAAAACGATGGTTATTCACTTTTTTTTTCTTTTCTGGGCAAGAGGTATTCTATCACTCACTTTGTGTTGTGCCTGCTTTTGTACCATCTAAGGGATGAATGATGTTCTTTGATTTTGTTCGTTTTTGCTTTTGAAGATTATATTCATGAGCGCCGAATTGTAAATGATTGATATGGTGAATGAAATTTTGACCGTATTGATTTGTCAAAAAAGATGACATGTCATGAATGTGAGATCTTCCGTGGCTGAAAGCACGGCCAGCAGAAAAGTGGAAATTACCACGCAATTTGTTGACTGATAATGTACCGTGAATACGACAGCCTTCTCTTGATTGTGCCTCTGTCTTTTCTTTCCAGTTCTCACGTACACACTATAGAGAGAAAGAGGATTCAATGATTTATATACGCATATGCATGTATGTGCATTTACCTGTTCAAAACTATCTACATCAGCACTCCATCCCATTTCTGTATAGGCTCGCTGTACTTCTTCACATGTATTACAACAAGGATTTTCCTTATTGTTAGCATTAGCACCATAACAAGGCCCACAATAATTATCAGGCACTTGATCGCCATGTTCCATAGCTAATTTGGCTGCATTGTTGCGTAGATCTGTAAAGTGGGAATTTCGCTTCCAAGTCAGTCTCCTTCCATTGTTATTGGTTCTATAAAAACCTGCCTTCAGACTTTTCTTTGATAATACTATTGCCTTGTTGATCCAATCGTTCTTTATATACATCATGATCGTATTCACTAATATGCTCTCCACTTTCATCCATGACATCCAAACTAAGTGCTATGTAAATGTTGTCAGTTATCATCTAAACCAAGGAAAACAAAAGAAAAGAGCCTTACAAAAGCATGGGATGTGAGGAAAAGTGATGTCAAAAGCAATTGGAAGTTTTTCCTGTGTTCCACATGTAACGCGTGAGTGAGTTATGTGTACATAATTATCTAAAAAAAAAGAGCATACCAACTTGCCACCATCAACAATAATTTCGGATTGCATAACGGGTGTCATATATCGAAGCACTTCAAAGAAAACAAGTACCAAGATGGTGATGCCAGTGAGTAAGGTCACTATTGATCAGTTTAGTTAGGCAAGGGATGACTAGATGAAGCTATAGCATCTGTTTACCGGTGCCACCAGTGGCTGTTCTAACACGAAAGTCATCAAGGGTTTTTGCATAGGCATCTAGTCTTCGAAACCTTTTGAGAAAGGAGTTGGACACCATCGTTTCTTTCCTTTTGCTTAGAAAAAGAGAGAATTCATTTTTCCCCCTCTTTTTTTTACATGCCAGACAGGTTACACGAAACTAGTGCAAGCTTAACACTTCCTCTTTCTTTAATAAAAACAAAAAAAAGAACTTATGAGCCATCTTGAGTGTACATGAGAGTATTCTAGTCTAATGAAGAGAAGAAATTTAAAGTGAAATAGGCATCAGATTGTCTCTCTTCTTCTAATGATAAGTGAAATGCAATCAAAATTAGGCAGGCTAATAAGTGTGTTTGATGAATGTTTATAATTTCGATATAGAGTATAAGTAACAGAACATTCAATGAATTGAGCCAGATGATTGTCTATCTGAGCAAAGCCATGTATTTCCAAACAAGATTGAATAAATCATATAGAGAAAGTAAAGGACAAAAAAAAAGATACAGAACTCCCTCTTGATGGATCTGATAAGGACCCTCACTCTCCGATCGGTTCTTAGTGGCTTAGGATGTGGTAAGTGTAACCTAATGTATCAAAAAAAAAAACTCTTTTTTTTTTGGTGCTGGATAACTCTATTTACATGCGGTTTCCTTTAAAAACTGCTTCTTATCTTATTCGCCGTTCCTTTTCTTCCACCATGTTTGAGACTCAAGTGAAAAAAGTAAACATCAAGAGCTTTACGTTCAAAAAGGCAACCCATAGTGAGTTTCCTGAACAAAACGCTACAAGTGTCATCGCAACACCAGAAGACCAGCAGGCTATTGACCAAGCAGTTCATTGGCTAAAACAAGGCGAGACTGTTGGTATGCCAACCGAGACTGTTTATGGTTTGGCTGCCAATGCACTCGATGCCAATGCAGTCAGCAAGATCTTTGCTGCCAAGAATAGACCTCAAGACAACCCACTCATCGTGCATGTCTCTTCACTCGAGATGCTAAAGACCATTCTACCCAACAGGACAATACCTTCAGTTTATGTATCCATCATTCAGCAGTTTTGGCCTGGACCTCTGACCATTATTTTGCCTTCTTCCGATATCGTTCCGGTCTCTGTCACTTGTGGTCACCCTACTGTGGCCGTTCGATTCCCTGCTCATCCTGTAGCCCGTAGTCTGATAGAGGCATGTGGTTTTCCTTTGGCTGCGCCATCAGCTAATTCATCTGGAAAACCATCGCCTACATTGGCCAGTCATGTCTATCATGACTTACAAGGTCGAATTCCTTATATCTTGGATGGTGGATTATGTAATGTGGGTGTAGAGAGCACCGTGCTGGATGGATTGAGAAACCCACCTGCTATTCTACGACCTGGTGGTCTGACTTACGAAGAACTCAAAACAGTAGAAGGCATGGAAAAGCTACAAGTGTACAGAAAGCATTTTGTTGACAAGGAGTTGGAAATGGCGCCCACAACGCCTGGCATGAAATACCGTCACTATTCACCTGAAGCGATGGTCATTTTGATTGAAGGACAGCATGATTCATTTGACAAGGTGTGTGAAGAACAATTGGCACTTGTTCAGAAAACAGGTGTAGGCATTTCTAAAGTAGGCATACTTCGTACGACACAGGATGGCCAAGAGGCCGTTTGGGAAACAGAGTGCAAGCTGAGTGGTATTGATTGTATCTCTCTGCAGATGGGTCGTCATGGCCATCCTGACGAAGTGGCCCGAGGCATGTTTAGAGGTTTACGTGATCTGGATGAGCGTACAGTAGATCTTATCTTTGTCGAAGGCATCCCTGAAGACAGAGAAGGAATGGCTGTTATGAACCGGTTGAGAAAAGCCGCAGCCAAAATTATAGACCTTTAGATTGCTTTATTGTTATTATAAATACTCAAAAATGTACAGTTATCCCTCTCTTAAAAAAAATAGTCTATTGTATGGTATCTTGCTTTCCAAATATGTTTTCTTTGACAAATTGGCTACATCTTCTAGGTAGATCTGATTGGATGAGTGCAAATGTGAATTGCATGACTTGGGCATTCCATGATTCTTTCACTGTTGAATTCCAGCATTAGTGTGACTACTTTTATCTCCACAACTCTTTTTTTTTTTACCTGAAGGAACAAGTCGAGCATTATAATACAGACTAGTGTTGTCTACAAAGCGCTCGACAGGACTGAGGGGACGTTGAAGAGAAAGTCGAGTATGAGGTTCGTGGGATTTGCGTGTGATGGAATCGTTTCTGTCTTTGATGTGATCAATCTCTTTTTGAACTTGAGCAGTTTGTGAGATCAAGTTGATACGCGACTGATAAGTCAAAGCTGTTACAAGTATAACACCAGCTAATGCAGTGCTAGCTTTAGGCATGTTTCTTTTTTTTCGGTTATAAGCAAAGACAAAAAACAAAAATGACAAAAGGGTCAGAAACCTTTAGAACGAAGAGGGGGGGTTTGACTGTCTTCTCGACCCCCCCCCCCCAAGCTGCTTTTCAAAATAGATTCGAGTAATACACATATCAGGGCAAGAGAGAAACAATGATAAAAGAAACGAAAAGCAAGCTTATACATACTGAGTTTCTTTTCAAGATGTTGTCTGTTATGTCAGATAAACAAAAATCCGTCATACCTCCATAATGGCTGTTATCTAAAAAAACAAAAATGGCTAATGAAAACAGTGGAAAGAAAGATGATTGGACAAGAATGAAAAAACTGTCAATTTGGTTAACTATAATCGGTGTGTTTGCTATGGAAAATAAACAACATGTGATTACTTGTCGGTGTATGACAGCTCGAGGGATTCAATAGGAGAATAGACTTTCTGTTACATCACATCATATCTTGACAAACCAAAATTTCTTATTTGATCTGGCTACTATAGTCCGCATATGTGTGTGTTACGACTATGCTCCCTTAAGGCGCTTTATGAAGCTATTGTAGTTGTAAGCAAAATTCCATATCTTGATTTTTGGAAACTTAGCCCTCTTACATGATCTGGTTTAAATCAGAAGACCTGAAAATGATATTTTATGCGGCGACGCAAAGTCTTCGGAGGCATAAAAAAATTACTAGCAATGTTCAAAATCACATAATGCAAGCAGGTACCACATAAATGAAGCATATGATGGCGAAGGTATCTTTGCTATATAAAAATGGAAATTTTATGAAAAAAAGAAAATAACTGCAGTACAAGAAAAGAAAAAAAAAAGGGATTTTAAGCATCCGCAATTTTACTTTTTTTTTTTGCATATAAAGAAGTACCTTTTTTGTTTTTCTTTTCTTTTTTCTCGTCTTTTTTCTCGTCTTTTTTCTCGTCTTTTCACTTTCTATTCAACTTAAGAAACTAAAGAGAAACAACATAGATATTGTAAGCAATCCTCCCTTTTCTGCTATGTTGGTTGTCAACTAACTATCGAAACTCTTTTCATTTATAGATAATGCACCCTCTTGAACAACAAAATGATGACTTTGGTTCTCTTACCGCCTCTCTATATTCTGAGCCAGTTTCAGCATTACCTCCCGGATCATTATTACAGTTAGATAGTAATGAAGACAGTGAAGAAGAAGATGCTAAACTGGATCGTATTTCCGATCTCCTCTCAAGTCTAATTCAAGAGGCAAATGAAGCCGTCAGTCAGAATGACGCTAGGTCTGCTTCACCAAAGCCTGTAGGCAGTATTCCTATGGTCAGAAAGCTATCCTCATCCTCATCTTCTGAACAACGTCAGCACCAGAAGAGAAGAGTAAGTCGGGTTCCAGTGAGGCCCTTGTCATACCCATCCACCCTCAAGAGATCTGCCGCACTATCCACCAACAGTTACAATCCTATAAGCAGCAACCATACTGCCCATCATCAAAAGCACAACCATCCAACAACCCCTATCCATACCCAAAGACTTTCGTCTTCTTCCTCTTCAAGCTACATGATTCAAACTCAGAAACAAGGAGCAACCGAGGATGTGCTGATGGAATCATTTAAAAGACTAGATACATCGCTTGCTATGATCGACTCTCTTTCTAGAGATTTAGCACCCCCTGAAACAGATAGAATGGAATCTGCAGATCAAAGAATCAGTTTTGTCAGTGCAAGCTCTTTTAATCAAAACCAGATTAATACAATTGTGACCATCGCAAACAACAAAAAGAACAGCTTATCATTTGACTCTCGGCTATCGGTGCTACTGTTATTACCGTTACTCCATGTACCACATGCTCTGATATCCATTGCATTTGAATCAGTCTCAAATAGCGATTATCATGTACCAAACAATAGTCTGGGTGGAGTCTTTGTGTGGGCCATCTTGTTTGCGATTACCAATTTAGTAGTTGACAAAGCCCTTGTTTCGCCTATTTCGACCCATCATACATCTCCAAGCAAAAAGCATCCAAACACACGAAATGAGCAGAAGGAGTCATTGGGTACACTTGTTCCATCCATGCGCATGAATACGACAAGTATTCGAACGAGAAGACGAAGTGTAAATAACAAGCGAGTGATAACGCATAGAAGAAAGTATTCCTTTCACCAAAAGCAGCTCAAGACTATTCATGATAGCACTCGTTTGAGTGTTTTGCCACTTCAATCACCTTCCTTTACATCTCTTGAATTCCCAAATCATACTTTTGCCAGCCAACCTAATTTATCGAGAAGATACTCTATTTAATTTTTTTTTCTTTGGTTACATATACATATGTTTATAACGCACATACACATAAGCACATACACACAAACTATATATATATTTATAAATATGCTTCTTTTTCTTTCTTTCCTATATGTCGCGGTCTATTTAATTTATGAATCTCAGTTTCTGAATTTGCATGTTTTTGATGATGGCTGCATTGTAATATTCCTTTATTACACGATATTCTTTAAAGTGTTTGGAAAAAGAAAAGTGCTTATGTATAAAGTCACTAAATTACCTGAACAAAGAAATACATTGATTGAAACTTGACGGTACAAACAAACAAAGAAAAGCAAAGCCAAAAAAAAAAAACGTGTGCCATTGTATAAATTTCGTGTTTAACTTCATCAGCAATCGTTCACTAAATGAACGAAATAAATTAACATTTAGCTGGAAAGAGCATTTCTTCAACAAAACATATTTCAATGAAAAACAACTTCTTTGTGTATCCAAAGAACCCACAACCCCAAAAAAACAATCCTAATTCCAACTGTTTTAAATAATACTTGAAAGAAAGAATGATCTTTAGTTACTCTGTAACAAGAACAGAAAGAGTAGCTAAAAAAAATAAAGGAGAGCACCATACAACTCTCCTTTGTTTTTTTTCTTCGAGTAGTATGCTGTGTACTTGTTTGTTACTTCTCTTTCAGGGAAAATAGAACCCGACTGACATTTGTGGCACGTATTGAGCTGTTAATTGACAGAGCTGTTTCCCACTGTTCTTTTTTGGTCAACTAAAATGGATCCAAATGACTGCAACTTGTTCGTTCTCCAAGACGTCTTACTTATTATTCTTATAAATGCAAATTTGAATATGCAGCTGTGTTTAGTAAACATTATGTATATACACAGTCGGTTTCTTTTCAATGTTGAAAAGAAGTTATTCTAGAATTTGATTGCATCAACCGGTTTTTTGGACAACATGGTCTTTCTAGCAGTATGATCATATGTTTTGAGTGTGAAAATGAGTGCATAGTAAGTAAAATATTGTTTATAGCCTATTTGTCTTGACAAAGACTGAACGGTAAATAGCAATCCTCTTTTTTTTCTTGTGCATGCATATCAATTCAGCTAGACTACCTCCTTTGATCTCCCTCTCCCCCTCTAATACTCATGTATGCAGAAAATCTGTAGATATTCAAAAAAAAGGGAAATTTCAAATAGGCTGCTTACATAAACTGTAATTTCTTAAAGGGCAAAGGTTCATTAGGTTCTTCTTTCTTTTATCTGACTATACATTTTAAAAGGTTTGTATAAACGTCTCTTGGTTTTTATTATGCCAATAGAAAGAGATGAAAGAGATGTTAGCCAGACTGTGTTTGTTCATCGGGTGCCGCTTATATGGTAACAAAGAAAATATATCAAGTGGTTGTGATGATTTATTCGTATAGAGTTTAATTGAAAAAAAATGTAGCAAAATAGACTTGTACATCATGCCCATTCTTTGTACATTTTACTTTTTTGTTTCATTCAATGAGTAAGTTCAAGCTTATTCTAAACAAAAAGCACTCGATTCTAAAACAACACTTAGTTTGAACAATGACTCTATTGACATTTTGGGTCTTACTGAAAACCAACATATACAAAAGCAATCACTTGTATCAGCATCATGCGCCTATTACTTTTGCGCAATTTTGCTCAACATACCATCAGTAATCATTTTGAGACGATGGAAGAGTCATTATTTTTTAAGTATTCTTATGTGGTAAATGACAGTCTATCTTTTGCCAAAACCTGAAAACTAACAAAACAGTCTGATGATTAAAAAAAAAAGTGTTTGGGGTGTTGCTGCAGTTTCTATAAAGTTTTGTACAAACAATGCAAGTGTATTGTTTGTCAGATTACTTTGTAATATTCTTGAAGCAGGTAGGTAAGGAAGTTATTGTACAGGATAGTGGATGGAAGAGTGTACTGATTTTTTGCATATGAATAAAAAAAAAAGCATTTTTGCCTTGTGCTCTATATTATATTTCAACTTTTTATTCAAGAGATCAATCGATACTGCGCTTGGGTATTTTCTGGTCATTTCGCTATTTGGCAGATAGCGTGAGAGATGTGTTGGTGTATGAAACTAAAAAGACAGGAAATCAATGGACGTGGTAAATCATGCAACGTAGATGGAATTGGACAAGAAAACATATTAATTCAAGAAGAAAAGGCTATGCATTATGCAAGGAGTGTCTTGCATTTTGCTTGGCGCTATAGCTTTTTGGCAACTACCCAACGATATCAATCATCCTAATTTCTTGACAGAAAACCAGCGCTTAAAGATTCACCAAGAAATCGAAAAGGGTATGTCGATATAAATTCACACGAAAAAAAGAATGGGCTGTTTATTGTGTTTGACTGGCTCATAGATATCAGTACATTAAACTTCAATGATTGGTCTTGGGAGCAAGCAGGCTCTGTATTCACCGATCCTAAAACATATGCATACATCATTGTCTATAGTCTTTCAGCACTGATCTCTCAAGCATTGACGGCCTTCTTGCTGATTGTCATAAAAGAAGTAAATACAAGTTCATCTGATCTAAAAGACTTCTTTTGTATTTTGCCATTTATTCTTGCCGCCTTTGTTACTGTCATGATGTGCTATATTTCTGGTAAAAACTAAATATAAGAAAAAAGCAGTAAAATGATGGGTGATGTTTTAATAATACTCTTTCTTGATTAGGATATCGAAAAGATGCATCTCAATTTATTTTGATTCTCGGCACAATGTCAGTAGCCATTATAGCTGCCTTTTTGTCAATAACTCTAGCTACGTTTCAAGACAGATACATAGTAGGATGTAGTCTGTTTGTAGTTGCTAATGTAAAAAAAGCACTTGTGGTTATTTGGGCAATTAGTAATTTGTATGTTGCTTCAAATTCAAATTGAGTATACCTAAAGTTTATTGATGCTTTGCACTTCTTTTAGTGCTGGAATGACCAGGAGAGCAATAGCTACAGGTGCAATTGTTTCATTTGGATTTACAGCAAGTGTGATTGGCAGTCACCTATTCCATGGTAAGAAAGAGCAAAAGCTGTGGCCTTCAAACATGACTTGTTCATTTTTCTTTCTTGTCTTTATCAGATGATTCAAATCATACAACCAGCAAGATAATTGTATTAGCTTTACTTTTTTCACAGCTTTCTGTAGTCTATATTATCCGATATTCCATTTTGAGAGAAGCAAAACAAAAGATAAATATGACTTCCGAAGCAAGACACTATCGGATTTACAGAGCAGGAGGAGCAGAATTGGCGGGAGATAGACATCCTGATTTTACAAACATTCAATAAGCCTGTATATTTAATCTAATCAAAGAGCAAGCGATATATGTGCTAAAGTCAACCTAAACAAAAAAAACAAGTCAACATCTACTGCAGCTTAATTTCATTGACTATTGAACGAATGTAATTGGATTAAAAAAAAATACAGTCTCTATAAAAGTCGAAACCAAAACATTCTTTTACAACAAATGAAAGATAGAAACCCCCAATCTTTTTTTTTAAGCATTGTTCACTGAGATTTTACTCCCGACACACTATTTGAAAGTAAAGGTTTGACAACCAATTTAAGAGTCCGTTCCCTTCTCTCTCTCTCTCTTTTTTTTTCCCAAATAAATTTCGCATCATTATGGCAACCAAGCGTAAAGGAAAGACGAATCCTTGCGAAGGTATAAAGACATGTTTCGAACTCAATACAGAGATTCAATCAGACAAACTTAACCAAGTTGAATAGGTTGCCGAGAACGCAAAAAGAAATGCTCTGCAGGACTTCCTTGTGACAGGTAACACTATTTAACCAACAATCAAACAGAGATTCACCATCGTTTACGAGTAGATGTAGAAAGCTTGGCATAGAATGCCATTATTTGAAAGAAGTCGAGCCACCCAAAGTCAGTACGGTAGAAATGCCTGATAGGCGCAAACTTGAGCAACATGTTCAGATTATGCAAGCTTGCATGGACGACATGGAGCAAGAACTACAGAGCCTTGGCAACAAAACTCTCGTTTGCAACACATCAGAACCTCAAGACCAGAATGTGATAGCCAGATGGAAAGCAACCATGCGAGAAGGTGTTATGTCTATTGATACGAACATTACGTCTTATGCAGCACTACTTGATCAGATCAAATCACTCAGTCTCCTTTTATCTCCTACACTTATCAAACAGCCAACATTCACTTTATTTGCAAAAGACACCGGGTTTCTAAAACGCCACATCTTGAATGCTGCTATACGCAGAGGCCATTTTAGAGCCACACTTGAATGTGTCAAAAATGTGGAAAACCGAAAAGCGTTACCTTCTCCAACCATCAACAAGCAACACCAAAATCAACTTGCTGTCCGTCTCATCAACATTTATTTTTCATGCCGCTTTCTGACCAAAGTCACTTTTCATCAAAAGACCTTTTATGACTTGTTTGTTCATCCTTACCCAGATTTAGAATCTTCACCTGTTGTATGCGCATTGGCGGCAGTTGTGCTGACAAAGTATTGTACACACATCATTGCCATAGCACCTCATAGCCAACAACTCGTCTTGGCTGAGTTTTATTTCAACAAGGCTAGGCAATCTATCTCACTGAAATTTGATGAGCCCTCACTTGAGACAATGATCACCTTTACCCAGATGGCCCGTTATATGACCAATCTATTAAGACCTCAGGAGGCAAACACCTATTTAGATATGGCGATCCGTATCCATCGCATACTAACCGATACTGACTATCGGTCTCCACCTACCGATACAACAGATAGTGTCTCTTATGCTTGTCAGTACGAGACATTCAAGCGATGTTACACTTCGATTCAGGAAGTCAACAAAGCCATTCAGTTTATTCGCAATCAGCGTGGCGTACCATTAGGCAAACACAGACCATCTAATAGCTCACCTCAACTCTCTGTGATACAAGCCAATCTGTCTCGCAACCAGCTGTTTCAACCTACACCTATGCCAGATGAAGCAGTACACGTAGTACGTGCCATAAAAAAGGATATATACATGAGTCAAATGGCTCGAATTGTAGGACCATTTTTTCATCGAGTTCGTTGGGCAGAAGACGATATGGTACCAACTGCATTCCTGGTCGAGACAGAGGAACAACTAAAGCATCTTTATTATTCTCGAATACCACTCGACTATCAACTTGCCAGCTTTATATCGGAAGACGGTTTGACAGATGCCGAATTCAGAAGGCGATTAAACCAACATCCCCATATCGATCTCGCCTCTGTGTCAATAGCTATCATGTACTATCAATCCCTCATCGCTCTTTATGAACCTTTTTTGCCTGTTATACCAAAACCGAATATTTTGTCTGATCTAGCGTTCTTACAAGACATAGAAACACCATCTCAAAATCAATTGAAGCGCAAGTTTTCATGTGTTTCTGAATCATCATTACCCAGTCCAGCTTCTGAAAGTAGTCCCAAAATGGCACCCTTATCTGCCTTGTCTGTCTATAGTGCTCGAGCACAAACCTTGACTCATCAGAATGCAATTATTGTTGTCAGACTGTTAGAGTATCAATGTACTGTGCTAGGAGCGTGTGATATGTCTATCGCCTCCTTGCTTTGTGCTTGGGATATCCTGATGCGTAACTCATGTTTAGGTATGTCTGAAGAGGACTTTCAAGCGTATGGCATTGCTGAATATCTTACAAAAAAGGATATTCAATTGGCAAGAGAATATGCCGTCCGTTCTATCGAAGTGTTGCGACGCGGATGTCTATTTAATGAAGCCGAACGTGGTTTATGGGAGTACTATGAACGCATTGAGAAACAACTATTGGATGCTTTATACAAGACAGCATCGCCAACTGCTAAATATTGGGAGCCGGTCTCTTGTTGGTACAGATAACACTTATAAATACATATTTCAACCCCCCTTCTCTCTTACTTTTCTTCTTAATCTTACACTGTACTAATTATTTTATTATTGCTATATACACTTTCTCTTTTTTTTTCTTGTAAATAAACACTATCTACAACCATCTTGTATACTTTCTTGTTCATTGTACATTTGTGCTAAAACTCTCTGAAACTCTGGTTTATAGACCACGAGAAGGATGGAAGAAGCCAAATGAACTGATAGTTGGCATGACAGTTTAGCTGCCTGTTCATCGCCTGTTCGAAGATAACCACCTGAGAAATCACCAGCATCTCTAACAAATCCCCATAATAGAGGTACATCCATGCCTTTAGATCCCACTAATTTTGTAAAGAAAAACAAAACGGGTCAACAGACTTTGGGAAATATTGAGATTGATACTTGCATTGAAGGAATATCTGTTGTGCAATGATCTCAAAACTTCGAAACATCCAATAGTGTCCATTGTTAGATTGTCCTAGACATAGCTTACAGGGTACATTGACATGGTATCCGACAACATTGCCACTTGTTGGAGTGATAAGTATACAATGTTGACATGTTCATTTTGAAACTCTTACCAATTTAAGCATGCAACATCACGCACTCTACATGAACATGAGGCAGCAGCATAATCTCCATTAACAAAGGCTACTCTATTCATTGATGAAAGCGATAACAAAATGTGAATGTTATTGTACGATTCCTTCTTTCATGTCCTTACGTGCTAGGTAATAAATCAGTTGAAAACAGTTGTATGTTTCGGTCCGACAATAAGACAGCCTTATAAGACAATAAACAATTGTTAATTTTTTTATTTTGAAAGAAACAAAATAGAGTAATTAAGGTTGTACCACAAAATGTTTCATACATTCATGCCGCGATCTGTCAATACATGATTGCAGTCTTTACATTGAATTCGATAGACATGCTTCCGCTCATACTCTGTAGCCATTTGATTCATGCGTCGATATTCAACAAGCACCTGACGATGATATTCTTGTTCTGTTCGTCTCATTTATTTCAATCGATAGAAAAATAAAAAAGGGAAGGGATTTTCCTGAATTTAATCTAATATATACAGAATATTGGCCCTCGGACTATTTGTTAGGGTGCTGCGTCCAAGGTGGAGTCGGTCCTCTCCAAATATTTGCGTTACTTGGACACCAAGCTGGACTTTCATTGGGAGTTATGATGTAAGCAGTGTGACAGCAAGAGCAAGGGGTTGTGTCATTGAATGAAGGCGTCAGATTAAACATGCCTCTCGATTTTTGCGAATCTCTCACTAGTTCCTGCTGTTTTGTTGTTGTGCGCACGGTATGTGTATGCAAGGGGCGAGGGCAAAGTGATGTTTGCGTATTGGTGGCAAGTGCATAGTATTTTTGCATATCACTATAGCTCTCTTTGATCGTAGTAGAGGATGTTTGTAGTTCTGAAATTGAAGCGCTTCCACCGATAGAATTAATTTCCTCGTCTTTATTCAATTGTCGTTTTTTCCTGTTCCAACAGACCAATCCAATCACAATGGCAATGAAGAAAAAGAAGGCCAGGCCAATCAACAGCCATACAAGTGATTCAACTGGCATTGGAATCAATTGTTGTCAGAGATATAGAAAAAAGAAAGTAAAGAAAAAGAGAGAGAAAGAGAGGAAATAGATGACTCTTTATCACTAATTACTTGGGTATAAGGTTACACTCACAATAACAACTAAAAGTATATTGTTTAATCACAGGATAAACTATGCTTTTGGTGCGACGCGCAGTAGATGCACAATTCTTACTAAATTAACAACATCATTGTCGAGGAGAAAACTTCAAGATAGAGATCAATGAAAATTCTTTTTTTTTTCCCTTGAAAGCAGGCAATTATATGCTTCAACCAAAGGATAGTGTTCCTTTGACGCGAAGCTTTTAAGAACGAAAAAAAAAAAGGATGTTACGCCTAAACTAAAATCGATCAAAATAAGAAAAAGAGAAGGGCAAGTATTTTTTTTTCTTCTTGACGACTTACTTTATCTGTCTTGAAAAGGAATAGAAAATTAAATTGAAATCATACATAGGAATGAAACAAACAATAAATTTACCTTTGTCAACCTTTGACTTCAAAGAAGGACAAGTTATCCAGTAAAAGCACAATATAACTTTATCTGCAAACTGTGCAAATAGTCAAGTCTATAGCCGCCATCACATACGCAAATAGGTCCATAATTTGTCAAGGATCAACATAACATGGATATATGTGGTGAGTTCAATCGATGGTTAGAGGGTAGAGAAACAGAACATCTTCTTTTGCAGTAACAGCTAAAAACTTGAGCATCTAGTTTTACCATACTTGTAATGAACAAGCTTACAGAGTTTCTGAAAAGTAATGTCGCAAGCCAATAAAAATCAAAAAGTTTCACCCTGAAATTTAACCGCGATTGATAGCCATTCTACAAGAAATAGATTTGAATAAATAAGGATCTCATAGTATGCTTGAGAAGAAAAAAAGAGCTTTCTAACCATGAGATCCTGGTTCATTCAGACGATGAACTAAAAGAAATTATTAAAAATATGATTTCATGCTTGCAATCCCGCTCTCAAGTAACAGACGTCTATGTATCAACAAATAGTCGCTCTAAAAGCCCCATTGCAGCAAGACATATGACGACGAATAAAGACTTTACAGACATAAGGGATTGTGTTGAAAACACACAGTGTAAGTTTTAAAAGAATGGAGAATTTAGAGAGATTATGATACTATCTATTAATACTTTGTTTGATTCAGCTTTGTTGACGTACTTGTCGTCTACAACCAAAAAGGTTTGCCTGGTAATCGTTGATTACGCAGCTCTATCAACTGATCCACATGATATCATGCTTTTGATCAAGTACATCTTTATGCCATGGTTATTTATTGATAAACACACACGCTAGCACTGACGCTGACACAACCTCTCATAGAAATTATAAATCCCTGGAATGTATTATCGTGGATCGTTTCAAAGATATAAGAAAGTACGAAGTGTACCGGCGTAACAATATTCTTAAAACACCTGAACAATTGGAATCATTCGACTGTCGTCCAAAACTGCCACAGCGGTCGATCTAAAAAAAATTTGTAGTCAATTATGTTTTATTTATTATTATTTTATACATTGTTGATAAACGAAATTTGCTCATGTTGGTTTTTTTTATAGTGGTTTATAATGAAAATAAATGATATTATTTTATGATGGCTGAAGGACTTGTAATTTAATTTCTTTCGACAGGACTTCTTTGTACCTGTCGATTTATGATCCTGACTAAGCTTAAATAAGAAAATAAAATGATTGTAATGTAGGAGCAATATGATTTAAGTGCTATGAGCATGATTTTGATATAGTTACTGTGTGAGAGTGACAATAATTGGGGTCTCCATTTATTTAGCTATTTCTATCTTTCAGTGCGAGCAGGTCTATAACAAGATCCTTGTCTTCACTACTTCAAGTATGATTTTGCTTTATTATGTGAGTATCCTCAACAGTCTTGTTCTTTAAGCTATCTTACGCCTAGCACCTCTGCTTACCATTATACTAAAACGACGATAAACAACAATGTTCTTGACAACTTTCTGTTCCCCCCTTTCAACATACGGGTGCACAGCGGAAAGAGAGAGTAAGGAAAAGATAAAAAAAAACCCCCAAATAAATAGAAATCGTGCCTGCTTCTCTGTGTTTTATTCTCATCCATCAACTCCTATTAAAAAAAATGATTAGTGGATTATAATGACAGTTGTTGGTCAGTGCGCACATACTCCGCCGTTAGATTTTGTATCTCAATTCATGGAGCAAGGGCAAAAATGACCATTTTTTTTTATTAGGCGTTGGACACAACGAAAAGCTGCTTTTAATTAGAAGTGAAGATATACATATTACACAATGAGTTACCGGTTGCACAGACACATAGTCGATGAAATACAGATTAAAATAAAGAAACGGAAAAGACAAGTCATGTATGAAAACGCTTCGACTGTCTCAACTTCTTGAAAGACTTGTCAGTGATATGGTATTTACACACACTTTGTTCAATGCACATCCTATAAAACAAGTTGGCTGAAAATCCTAAATCATTTTGAACAGTGGTTAAAGCATGATGAGAGTTCAAGGAAGTTTTGCAAACCATTGCCTATATTCTATGGATCACTTTAATAAGAATGTGTCATCAAAAAAGAAAATTCATTCGATTTTCTCTTCTGTTTTTTTGGAAGCTATCCTTTCACTGATTCGGCTTACACTATCAGCTTGTAAAAGTACTTTGTTTAGGCAGTATGCGAGATGAACAGACACATCTTATGATCATTGAAGCAGCTTTGGGCTACATATGATGGGATTCTATCATTGTTTCTGGTAAAATTCAATTATACATGAATCTTAGTCAAGATCCTCAAGCTATTCCAATGATCCATCTTATTCTAAAGTTTTAGTATCGTTTTATTATATAGTATTAAAAAGGATAGATAGCAATACACCTTCCTTGACCACAGTGAAATAAGTTATATGATATACAACCATGTCTTTTTTTTTAGCCTGTATACAGCCTTCTTCAATATCACTATCGCATTCTCAAGTTGGTTTTGTAGTAGGGAAAAAAAAAAAGAGACCATATCAAAAGCATTGCCTACACAAGAGCAAAACTAATTATTTGCTCAACATTAAAACAATAAGCATGATGATTTGGAGCACTAAACTGTACACTTTTTGGTCAATGCTTCAATCACTTTTGAAAATAATGCAAGTGTAACTATGAAAAATTCTTTATAGATCTGAATACACCAAAATTTAAGCTGACAAGAGAAAAATAATGTATCTCAATTACTTGCTTAATTTATCCATCTGTCTCGGCTAAATTTAATAATAGCCTTTCATTCTAAAATCTCTCGAGTGACTCTGACAAATTAAACAATGGGTGATAAGCAACAGAGACCATCCTGTTCTTACTGAGTCTCCTTATTGCAACTGGTTGCTTGCTGTATTACTTTGTGTGTGTGTGTGTGTGTGTGTATGTAAATCAAAATGATTCTTCAGTGTGATTAAAGATAAGAATAAAGCAAAATTTCAGTGCATAAAAAAAAAAGAGACGAGCCTTCATTCTTATTTTTTCCTTTTTTTTTTTTTTTTCTCAAAAAAATAAATAAATTAAACAAACCTTGCTCGATCAACTTAATGTCTTTGAATCAGAACAAAGATCAGCAGATAGCAGCTGTTTTAGTTGTCGGCTTTCATCATGCCTATGGTCCTATCGCTGAGTACTGTATGCCTCCCTTACCAAATCAACAAAAGCAGACAGCACTAGAAAAACTTGAATTGCCGGAAGAATGGAGTTTCTTGCCTTTTCTTGCATTACCAGGTAGATTTCCTCTTCTTGATCAACATTAGTCTTTTTCGATATCAAAAGCCCTTTCCCTTTTTTTGTTAGACGGTGCTCACCAAAAGGACGAAGATTTTGCGTATTTTCATTTACCTCCTGTACCTGGAGAGTCTACATTATTCGGTATCTCTTGTAACCGTCAAATTGCAGCCAAAGTAAGAAGTGCTGAGATATCACTATGGATTGGTCATTCATGTTTCTGTAGGACCTCATAGTGAAGACACCCGATATCACACGCTCTACTGTTCAAAAGGCAATTGTTGTACTTGCTAGACAGGTAAAAAACCGTAGAAACCCTTATCTACCTATTATGCTTATTTATATATTCTCTCTCTTTTTTAATAGCCTATTTTCGGCCCTCTTCGCCAAAAGTTAGCTGTCATTACAGCAGCCTGGTTTAGTCAAAAAGATTTCACTAAACTTGATATTCTCCAAGTAAGTCGACCCAATAAGGAAGAATGGATTGGATCTGATTGATGGTGATTAGGGTCTCTATAGCAACCTAAACAATACATATTATGGTCCAATGGATGACTCTACGCTTTATATGGGCACCTCTTTGCGTGAATTTGTCTATAAATTCAAGTTCAAGACATTGATGCTACTCAAGTTATTATTGCTTGAGAAAAGAGTAAGTCAAGGTGTCTGAAGAGAGCAACAGGAAATAATGACACAATAGAACTAGCTGCTGTTCTATGGATATCCAGTAGAGCAACTATGCACATTTCAATACTCATTGATATCTTTAATACCGGGCTTATTAAGAAATCTGCAGGATTCAGGTGCACCCAATCTAGATTCATCCGATCACAATATGCAAATTACTGAGGCTAAAGTATTATCTGATAGAAGCAAAGAGAGTTTACTGAAATACATGGGATTACCACTTCATTTGTTTGAAAAGGGATCTTTTTTTCAACCCTATCTACCGCTTCAGCAAATCGATCTACTTTCTTCCGAGCAAACTCAATCTTATGTTGTAGGCACAACCAATCAAATCTTCTTTCACCATAAAAGCGATACGAAGATTGATGTGTTGGTCAATGTAGAGACGGGTATGCTGGAGTTTTATAATCAAAGACTGAGTCATCTTGTCAGCCCTACATTGGCAGATAGAAGGTGGATGGAAGATATTGTGAAAGTAGTGAATGATACTTGGAATCAAACAGGTAAATCTCTAAAAGGCGTATTTTATTCAATTGATCTGATCTATTACAATAGATCCAAGTAGACCTCTTCAGAATACATATCTTGGTTCAGATGATTATTTAAGGGCAAAGTTTGAAGAATATGTATTGTCGCTCTTGTCAAGCATGAAACATGCTCAGGCACATCATCTATTGGATAAAGCACAAGCACATATTGAGCCAAATACAACAGAAGAAGTGATTATGGATGAAAATGAGGGTAAGAAGAAAATGAGAGAGAGAGAGAGAGAGAGGTATTGCAACATAAAAGCTCTGTGTAATTGATATTCTTCAAAGAACACAATTATTTGACAGATTATGGCATGAAATGGCTTATGGATTGGTGTAGTACAAACAATTTCAAAAAGTGGAATCAATATACAGATCATGAAATCTATGAAATAATAGAGCCTGGGTAAGACACATCATCCTTGTTATCTTGTTTGTAAGTTTATCCTGTTTCTGTAGACATCCTGGTATGGGAAACTTATCAATAACAGATCTTCAAAATACAGTAGCAAAGTAAAGTTTGTGTATATTTTAAGAGGGGATGATTTATGGATAGCTTACTCCCTATATAAAAGTCGTTTAAGAGATCTACAGCTGAAACAAAATTTGGCACCCATCCGAAATACGCTTTCCAAAGCCATGTCGGGTGGAGCTAAAGCCATGTCAAATGGTCGATCTAAACTGAATGCACTTTGGACTGATCAAGAACGATCCTTACACGAACAAGATGGTAAGGCATCAGAATGATAAGTCCTGTCTTTACTTATTCTTTAGAAATAGCTACTTATGAACCTCCACTATCGCCTTTACTTGAATCAACCACACAACAAGCAGGACGCTTGTTCTCTAATCTCTCTTCGTTTCTCACAAGGAAAACAAAGGAATTTTCTCAGACAATGGAAGTAAGAAAAAAAAAATGAAAGCGCTCCTTATTCAATGTATGCTCAATCATCCCATAGAATTCTGTGTCGGATAAGCAAACCCATTCATCTTCAAGACAGGTTTCAAGTGATGATGATTCAGGATCAGGTATATTTGTTGAAGAAGAGCAAATGTATCCTTTCAGCAGTAAACCTCGAAGAAATGAAGAAGATGGCATTCTTGATGTTTAATAAAAAAGATTGTCTTTTTTTTTAAGAATAATATCATATCCAGTACACAAAGTGAAATCATTCTTTTTTTTTGTCAAGTTTTCTGTATGATGAGTTACACCTTTTCCGAAACAAATGTACTCTTAAACTTGTTTGCTAACCTGAATTCCACTTGGTACCTTGATTTTTGTTGAGGGAAAGCTTACAGTAAATCAAGATATTGTGTTGATCGAAATGCTCCTTTTCTCCTCCCTCTAAATTATCTGACATCTTGACACTTTCCTTGTATACTTTTTCTTTTTTTTTGCCTTTCCTCTCTTTCTATCCTGTCCTTTTTTGCTTGCTGTTTATTTGAAAAAAAAAAAGTCTTGGTCAACAAAATGACATTTAGAAGGAGTGAAATGAATCTTATTCACCTCCTAAAAAAAAAGAGAAAGGTGAAAATATAACTTTGACTTACTATACAACACTTTATGAAATTACATCCTTATTCTCCCTAGAAAGAGAATCTACTTCTCAGAAGCTATCCGAAATTAGGGCTGTACAACAGAATTCAACATGAGAAACATTTAGTTCTACCGAAATTCATTCTATACTATGCCACTTTTGGCATTTAGATCCACCCTGTCTGATACTATTGCACAAACAAAAAAAAACCAATGAAATGTTTTCGAGTAAAAAAATAATGGATGACTTCTTTATTTATGACAACATTTAGATATGAAAATCCAATAATGGCATCAAACCCATCGAATCACTTGTTTGCCTTGCGTAATTCAATTCAGCAATGTCTCCAATTTTTAATACAGTATTCGGGCCCCCATCTTTGATGACTTGTGCTTCCATTTTCCCCTCTTGAAAAAAAAAGCAAAGATCCTATTTCTTTGGGATTGCCTGACTCCGACTACTTGATCTGACTAGTATCAACCATTGGAAATTCAACTGCCAAAGACCGACCGACACATGGTGTAAGGGTTAACACAAATGGTCAAATTTACTCCTCACCTGCCTGCGTAAGCACATGGAAGGACATTTATCTGTGGAACGGAAAGGTATTTGATTTGACAGCTCGGGACTTGCAATGGAAGCTAATATCAAGAAAACAAACCTGGGAAAGGTATTTGTGATGGCGCAAAATGGGTGGATAGCTGGCCCGAGATGAACAGAGATATTGAGATGAAGGGGATAGAGGCAACAAGGGACAATGCAAGTACGTGAACCCGATCGACCACTTGGGACCATCAGAAGTTGACCTATTGAAAGATGTACTGATTGGGTTTTTTGGAGGTCGCGGCACCCAATAACCTCCTACTCGTGGTGTGCAACCGAGTAAGTGTTACCGAGAATAACGGTTCCAAAACGTTGATGACCATAGATTTTCCTGTGCTCTTTTTTTCTTTGTTGCTTTCATTTACAGACATCATCAACAAATGACTCCAATTCATGGCAAACTAACTTGAATCTACACCCTATTATGTTGTAGTTATTCTATGTTTGAATAGCAATGAGAAAAATAAGAATTGTATCAACCAAAACAAAAAGTACTGCAAATTGAAAGTTCTTATTAGATGCAAGCAAGAAAACCCAAAACCTACAACCCAACAAAATATTTGAGAGGGAGGGGGCATACTCTCTTTATAGGGTGATTGCCAAAAACGGCGTAGGCTTCTCCAAGGTCGGGGATTAGACATCTAAAAAAAGTATAGAAGTGTCCCAGAAGGAAACAAGCCTAAATCTTGGACCAATATACATGATGGATTCTGTTATTTCCCTTCTCCCTCTCTCTTTCTCATTGTATTGAGCTGACTACATTCAATTCAACTCCCCCCAAAAAATCTTAAAGTGCAAATCGATCCAGTTTTATTTGTTCAAATGCAATGGTGATATGATAACCCTTCAGCCAATTACATTTTTTCTGAGCATTGACCAATCGTTGCTTCAGTTTGAGTTCAAATGGCTGGATATAATACGATGTGTCCTGTATACCTAAGCTACTGAAGCTCATCAACAGATGTGTATCATCTGTGTGGTTCAGATAGACTTTGGTCAGCTGCAATGGTCGTCCACCGAGGCAGTTTGTTCTCACTTCCCATTCATCGAGTTCTCCTTCAGGATCATCGGTTGGTAGATGCGTGGTATAGATGATGGGATATTCCAGTAACCATCCTGTCAGGGCAACCATAAAAGTAGGTACAATGGGTGAATAATACACAGCATGAGGCAGACATAGTTTATCTCGAATCCATGTTGTTAAACAGAGAGGTATTTCTGTGAACTAAGAAAAAATGAAATGAGAAAAAAAAAGAGACGATATGGATTTGTATTCATTCTTGTTTACTCTTGGTTCTTTGTCATCTACAGCAATGAAAGCAAGTTGATCTGGATATTGAAGTGTAGACTTGACATGTTGGTCAAGTAACTCAGAATGGCAAATGAAACTAAACCTATCCTTGAATTGTAATAGCGCCAAATTGCGACACTGAGGTAACTGTATGTGTGTGTGTGTGTTTTTTAAATGATTATTTTCTGGTGATCTGATTGGATAGATTCAAGTACCTTTTTAAGAGCCAATAAGAGTTGTTTGGCTTTGTGTTGGTCAATGGCTGCAACATCAATAAGATGAGAAACTCTAAAAATAAATTCAGTCCAATCAATCAGAACATTTAAATTGTTTTTTACCTTAAACCACAGGCTACACAAGTGATAGCTTAAAAAAAAAAAAAAGAATTTATGAATTATAAAATAATATTTTTTTTTATTTTTTTTTTTTTTCACACCTTTAGCTAATGTTTGTAACTTTGAATTGTTTAAAGATTTAAAATGAGGCTTCAACACATCAACAATCAACATGGAAATAACAAGGAGAGTAGAGTATTTAAGGGAACAAAAAGGAAAAAGAAAAACAGAGACTAAACAAAAGGGAGATACAAAAAAAAAAAAAAAAATAAAGGAGGAACTAATAGGTGGAGGAATAAAAAAAAAAAAAAATATAGAAAATCCGTTTTGTGTCACTCTAAATCTGAACCAACCTTTTTTGATATTTTCCCCCTTTTTTTTATATAATAAAAACGGTACCTATTTTTTTTATTAATATTTCTTTTTCATATATATATTTTTTCTTTTCTTTTTTTTCAAAATTACAAACTTCTTTAAAAGAAAAAGAAAAGTTGCCATGACAACCTCTTTATCAAACATATTCAGTAAATCAAAACAAGCGCTTCTAAAGTTAAACAGCAGCAATTCAACAGAAGATGGAGACTATTATTTTGATAAAGCCAACAACTATTTGTTCGGCAGACACGGCTATACAATGGATCCTATCACTGCCGTCTACTGTTATAGAAAAGCTTTGACTTCATTTTCTCATAGTAAAGCAGAAGGTACCATTGGCTTTTGTTATGAATTTGGCTTGGGTGTTCCAAAAGATTTTTGTCAAGCCGAAAAGTATTATCTATCAGCTGCACAGAGATCAAATGATGGCCTCTCTATGGCTCGCCTTGCCTTTTTAAGGAAATACGGCAGACCTAATGTCAGAATCGATCGTGTAGAGGCAGAGATGTGGGCAGAGAAAGTAAAGCAGACACCTCATGCAGTCGATTGGATTGTGGAGGCAGCCACTAAAGATCAGGACGCCTGTGCTCAATACGCCTTGGGTGTCTGTTATCATGATGGTGTCGGTATGGAGAAAGATGAACAGGCTGCTTTTCGCTGGTACAAGGCAAGTGCCGAACAGGGCAACCCCCGTGGACAAGGTATTCTGGGCTACTGTTATGGTGAAGGGTTTGGTGTGGAGAAGGATGAACAGATTGCGATGCATTGGTACCGATTGGCAGCTGCACAAGGTGAGACAGTAGCTATTTATAATGTCGGTTATTGTTATGAAGATGGGATCGGAGTTGAACGAGACGTGGATGAGGCTGTCAAGTGGTACCTTCTCTCAGCTGAACAAGGAAACGCTTTTGCCCAAAACTCGTTAGGTTACTGTTACGAAGATGGTATTGGTGTCTCTCAAGATTTCGAAAAGGCTACCTATTGGTACAAGAAATCAGCTCATCAGGGATACCCTTGGGCTGAGTGCAACCTGGGCTATTGTTATCAAAATGGTATTGGTGTCGGGAAAGATGATATGGAAGGTGCCAGATGGTACAAGAGAGCAGCTACTCAGGGACATGCTCGAGCTCAACACAACCTTGGCTTTTGTTATCAAAATGGTATTGGTGTTGACAAGAATGAGGCAGAGGCCGTCAAATGGTACAGGAGATCAGCCGAGAGAGGCAATATCTTTGCTTATCATTCCTTGGGTTATTGTTACCAAAATGGCATTGGTGTGGATGTGAATGAACAAGAGGCTGTCTTTTGGTATTTCTTGAGTGCCGAAGAGAATCATGCACCTGCTCAGCTTTCCCTGGGTTATTGTTATCGTAACGGTATTGGTGTACCAAAGAATGAACGTGAGGCAGTCAAATGGTTCCGTCAGAGTGCTGAACAAGGAAACGCACTAGCTCAAAACTCACTTGGTTTTTGCTTTGAGGAAGGATTGGGCGTCAAGAAAGATGCAGCCAGAGCTGTCTATTGGTATCACAAATCGGCACGTCAAAACAATCCTTGGGCCCAGTGTAACCTTGGATTCTGTTATGCAAATAGTATAGGTGTTCAACAGGATAACACAAAGGCTGTCTTTTGGTATCGTCAGGCTGCTAGTCAGAATCATGCACGCGCATTAGACAAGTTGGGTGTGCATGTTCAGACTGGACTTGGTGTTGAGAAGGATTTGGAAGTAGCGTTTGATATGTTTATGCGTGCTGCTGAACAAGATCATGTTGCTGCACAATACCATTTAGCCAATTGTTATGAAAAGGGATTAGGTGTCGATGTTGATCTTCGTCAAGCAACAGTTTGGTTTGAACGTGCTGCAATGGGTAAAGTTTTTCTTTTTTTTTTTGTATATAGGATGAATCTAATTATTTGTTATTTCCCTCTTAGCTGGCTGTCGTAGTTCACATGAAAGATTAAGACGTTTGTTGGCTAGAGTATGTTTGATTTCACCTGGTTCTGTTACTTCTATTCATGAAGATGATTTGACTTGCTCAGGTTTCATCAGTGGTTTTAGTGCGCCGGCCGCATAGAAAATACTCTATTGTACAATCATCTTTCATATTTATTTCCTTTCCCCCCCCTTTTTTGTCACTGACATAATGCTTGTCTTTTTTTGTCATCTATAATATCTGTTTCTTTTTTTTTATAGCTTCAATATACCTCTCTTTTTTTGTAATGTACTTTAATAAAAAAAAATATCGTTTTTTTCTTTCTTTCATGATCTCCCCCTAACTTTTAAATTGACAAACTCATACACTTTCTTCTCCTTGCGATCTTTTATCTTATTAGACACAAAAAAGGAATCCTCCTTGATTGTCTGCTAAATAAATAAATAAAAAAAAGAAATGTTGAAGAGTAAATTAGTTTCTATAGTATTGCATTTGTTTGTCAAGCGTTTTTTTTAAGGCATTAAAAGGGACCTTAAATGCTTTCATTTACTATCCCCCTTCTTTACAGCTTAGATATGATTTAAAGCCTAATTTTCTTTGAAACAAAAAAAAAAAACCTCAATTGAATTAAAAACATGTTGTCATTTCCCCCCCCCTTTTTTTTTTTATTGAACTTTTGACTTATTTGCGTTATATGCTTAAATCGAAACTCTTCAATAGTGTATCGGATAACGGTAAAATACTAATTTTAGAAATAACCATGTTTGTCCGTTTCCATCCGATTCCCTCCCTCCCCTTCTTCTTCTATTTTTATATCTGTTAAGAGCCAATTGTTTAATTTTTTTTTTATATGTATTTAGAAATGACTATAGAATTTACAGAGACGCTATCTGCATATTTTCCAACAAGCTAACGGCACGACAAAGGATGGCATCATAAGCAGCAATGATGGCTTCTGTATGAGCAATAGATCCATCTGTTTCAACACCCACATTGGAGAGATCTTCACCCTTGGAATCCCACTGATACACAAACAAAGTGCTTGTTTGCGTCTTTACAAATCTGTCTACTTCATCTACCAGCCAATTGTTTAGATCATGGGTTGCCACCTGCAAATCCTCCAGTTGGTTCTTGATCGATTCAGCTGCCTGGACAGATGTATCCCTATTCATCAGATAACGCACAGTCCCAAATACAGTATAGCCCACCAAGAACAAAGCCAGCAGATAGGCGGCGACCCACACAGAAGAGATGCCTATCCATGACCACAAGAGACCCATCAAAGCCAACTGAGTGGCCATGGTGAATAACGTATTCGAGAGAGCTTCTTTTTCATGGACAATCTTTCTTTGCTTGAAGCGTTGGATGATGAAATCGTATTGTTTGGGCATCTGATTGAGTTCTGGTAATTTGTAGGAGGATGGTTCAAGGGCTTTGATGGTAAGCAAGAGTTTAGCTCCTACTATGATGGGGTTTTTTGGAGCACCTTCATTTCTTAATAAATCTGCATGTCGAATCTGGTAGAGGTCCCTTTGGAACGACTTGAACGATGCCATATGAAGCAGACAAGTTCCTCTGATGCTCATTAAATGACGATAGAATTGATCGTTGATTTCGAATTCATCAAGTACAAACTCACAACGTTGAGCGAAATGGTCTTGTTGCTTCTTGCAGATGGATACAGCAGCATTCATCATGGCATCCAAATAGTGATTCAATAGGTGTTTGTGTTCAAGGATGGGAAAGCGATCTTTACTCTTGTCGACTGGATTGTTCTTTTTTTCAGGCTTCTTGTCTTTCTGTCCAGTTGGCTCTTCCGTAGGCTCTTGTGGTTTCTTGATATAGACACCTTCATTAGAACTGATTGACTCCATTTCAGCATTATCTTCATCAGAAGAAGAGGAATGATTAGAGTTGTCTGAATCCATATTTCGTTTGCAAGTAAAGAAAAGAGAGAGAGAAAGAAACCATTGACCTCATTTATGAGCTTTTTTATCTATCACATAAAAAAAAAAATAAGATGATAAATTGCTTGTATGAAACCAGTTTTGTAAAGAAAGAAAAAAAGTTGTCATGATGAATTAAAGTAATCATAAGCTCAAATAAATCCATGTAGATTCAGTAATTAAATAAAGTACTATTTTACTGTAAGCTATTGTATTGATAGATCATAAAGAAAACTATACTCTATAAAAAAAAAGTTGTCAACTACTACACTATTACACACATACAAAAAAAAAATTAAATGTTGACATGTAACATTCAAGACATTATGAAAAAGGTACGCTTTTTTTTTTTAATTCCTTACGCGCTTGAACAACACTTTCCCAAACTCATCTACTTGAGTCATACTTCTTTTTTACAAGTACAAGTTATTTAATGTATACACACATATATATAGAATACAGGTAAAAAGAACTATTTGCTGGCCTTCTTTACTTTCTTGGAACGATCCTTTTTCTTTAGTGTGTCCATATAAGCTCTAATGATGGTGCTGTATGCATTTTGGAATCGATCGAAATCTTCAGGTGCAATCTAATAAGAAAAAAAAAAGAAGGAGAGGTATGAGTAAGGTGCTTATCTGTTCTGTTGCATGCTAGTTTACAATAGTGCTGATCTTGTTCTTTCTATAAACGGCACGGACAAGGCAAGGGTATTGAGTCTCATCTTTGTTTTCAATCACTGCTGCACCTCCTTTAGGCATTTCCTTTTTGACTTTAGATGCCTTTAGAAGACGTGTCTCAGTCACTAAACAAGACAAAGTTTAGCTTCTCTTTCCTTTTTTTAAAAGACACTTTCTTTTACTTCTTTTCATTGTCACTGCAACAGTGCCTGCTGTTTTGGACTTTTCATAAAACTGACCAAGTTCAACTGTAAACTAACACCATGGATCAATAAAAAAAAATAATCGAGAAACAAAAAAAAACAAGCTCTGTTTGCTTACTGTAAGAGGATCCAAATCTTTCATTTGTTAATAATAAAAAAAAAGAGTAAAATATAAAAAAATAAAATGATTAAATTTATTGAGTAATCTCTTCAATGTCTGAATTGGAAAAGACAGAGACAAGAGAGCCAATGACAGACTGCTTGGTACTTTTTGCCTTGATCTCTTGGTTTTCAGCTACTCGATGCATGGCTTGTGCAACCCGGGTGACAGAGATGACACTGTGTAGATTGAACAGACGATCGATAGGAGGAAGAATGATAGAGGCAATACGTTCACCCCATCTTGTAGTAGGGCGAGGTTCAACTACCTCTAATAACCCAGGTTGAAAGATGGATACCTTTTTGAAACCAGTTTCCTTTAATGCTTCTTCTGTCTCTCCTTTTGTCTTGATATAGAGGAACATGGAGTCCTTGTTAGCACCCTATCTCAAAAATGAAATGAGTTTTCTAGGTTATTTGACACTTCTTTTTTTAATGAGGCTTACACCAGAAGAACAGTAGAGGAAATGAACAGGAGCTAAAGTATCATCTGAAGTCTTGTTTTCTTCAGCAACCAATTTAGCAGACTTCAAGACATAAGTCTGATCAATCTTGACAAAATTATCAGCACTACCAGCAGCTGCACGCGTGGTACCTAGGCAACAGTACACATCACTTTATTATTTTTAAACATTAGATATCCATCATTCAAATTCGATATAACTACTTACGAAACGCCTTTAAAGACAGCTCGATCCTTTTCCAAATGTTCGAAATCCACTACTTTTTGTTCCTGAAATACAGACAAGTGATAAGAAACAATCCTTATTGTTCTTTGCTTTATGTCTTACCAATTTATCTTGAGGAATTGTAGAGTCAAGTTCGACTGTTCTTCTACCAACAGAAACTACCTTGTCGTATTTTCCAGTAGTTAAAAGTTCTTTCAAAAGTTCCTTACCAACAGCGCCTAAGGACAACATCAATCGAATGAAAAAGACAATCCATGCTTTTTCTTTTTTTTTTTATTACCTGTGGCGCCAAAAATCATAGCTGTAGGATTAGACATTGATACTAGAATAAACAAACAAAAAGAAAAACAGAGAAAAAAAAAGAAAGAAAAAAAGAGTTTGATTTTAATGCCAGTTACACCTTTTTATTATTTTTTTTAAAAAGAGAAATTATTTATATACAAAAAAAGAAGAATAGTAATAATAAAGGCTTATTTAGCATTGATACCTAATTCAGGTAATCTTTCAATTGTATACTTGTGATTAGCAATATACATGATGGGAATACCGGGAATCTTACGAATACGACGCTTTAAATCACGATCACAAGTAGCCACAATATAACACTTGTGTTGCATCACTCGGTTCACTAAGCAATCATCAGCATAAGTACCTTTGTGAGAACAAGGAAGACGTTCAAAACGAGGATCACGAGCAATTCTAAGGAGAAAGGGAATGAATACACCATAAACAACAAGAAAAAAAAACTCAATTATTTTACCTTAATGCAATACGGTATTTAGGACCCAATTTTTCCAATTCTGCCAATACACAGTCTGTAATACAAGGAACAGCTAAAGATAGAATAATCAGATTTGTATACTAGACAGAGTACCAAATCGACTTACATTTAGCATAAAGACAGTCCATCATAGACTTGACTAATTCAAGCTTGTTCTGAATAGAGAAATTGATAAAGTTAGTATCGACCAAGACATGATAAGGTGGTCCAAGAGCAGAATTGTATTGAAAGAACATGGAAGAAGCCACTTGAGGACTAGGAAAGAAAACATGAGTTTATGTCAAGGCCTGTCTTTCTTTCTTGACTTACACATGACGAACAGCTTTTTGGTCCTTTTCTTGTTCCTTCTTCTTTTGCTTTTCTTTGTTTTCCTTTCTAGTTTTATTGAAAATTAGAGTGGTGAGTTACCAAAGAATATGATCTCATGTCAAACTTACAATCGAGTGTCATTTGTACTGATCATACGCTTTACTTGAGCAAATTTTCTTGTTGTTCTTGCTTTACCCTAAAAACAAAGTCAGTGTCAAGAACAGTGGTAATGTGATGCTTTTTTCTTTTATGAGTGATTACCATAATGTCGTTTCGAGTTTGAACCAAAAAAAAAAAAAAAGAGAGAAAAAAGGGCCAATTTTTTTTTATATTTCGAATGTGGTAGTATGACTGTCTTTTTTAAATGAAATATAAAAGGGCTAAATTTTATCTTGAATAGAAAGGACTTTTTTTGTTTTTCTTTTACTGTTCTGTATGATCCAATAATGAACTTGGTTTAAATCACACTTTGATGATTCATTTATCATTTGCTCAAGTCATTTACTTTGTATGAGCTATCCTAAAGTGCATTGAACCTTTTTTACTAGCCGCCATACAAGACGAAGAAGAATTGATTGGCCCGGTGTTTGAAATATTCTTTGAGACCTTTATTCTTCGGGATTGGTCTTTTTTTTTTTTTTTTTCTTTTTTCTTTTCTCTCTTTTAGCCTTAAAGCTTGATGCATACTATTAAGAAAAGAGAGAAAGGGGGAATTTAATGTCCATGTTTTCTTTTAATGCCACCAAACCCACCACCACTCGATACAATAAGCCTTCATTAGCGCAATTCGATACCCTAGACGAAGCTGAAGAATATGCTAAAATGTTAGCCAAGTCAGAAGGTTATTGTCTCAGCAGGCGTTCTTCTCAGTTAAATGCAACAAAAGGAGGTCGTAATGTGATGCTCAACTGTGTACAGGGAGGTCATTACCGAGCAACAAGGCAACCTTCCATAAAACCAAAAAAGCGAGATAGTCTCAAGGTCGGCTGTAAATATTCCATACGTATCAGTGAACACGCTGGTAAATGGTGTGTTCGACCACCCAAGAATGAACATAATCATGACACCAAGGATTCCATCAAGCTAGAGGAGGAACCCGAAACTAACCAGATGTTTGTATTTCATAAAGAGAAACTGGATCATCATGCCTCAGCACCTGTTTCATCTTCTACGCATTCTTCAACTACATCCAATACTTCTTCTTCTGCATCTCCTTCTTCACTACCACTTCCTCCTACCACAATAGCATCATCAACATCACTCTTAACTTCCTCTCATCATCAAACAACATTAGCAGCCACGATAGCTCATCAAGCATCCTCTCATCATACACTTCATGTTCCCAAGACAACTGATTTGATGGATCAACGACTCTGTCTAGCACTCTATCAGATCGAACACTATATTAAATCTTCAAATGACATCAACAGTCTTAAGGAACTCGAGGCTTGGGTTGAACATAAATATAAGCAAGGTGGTCTTTATCCTCATTAATCTCTCTCTCTCTTAATATATAATTTTAATCATAGAAAAAATTCATTGTTTTATTATTTTAACCATACAACACAATAAAGTTGGATATTGTGTGTGTGTGTGTAAAACTTCTCTTGTGAATAAATAACTGTTATTTATTTTCTTAAAGACAAAAAACTAAAGTGAGTTTACCCACTATTATTTTTTTTTATATGTATATAGAAAAAAAAAGAGAGGGAACTGAATGTATGAATGTATATAAATGTATAAAAAAGAAGAGAGATTAGAATCTAGGATCCATTTAGTTTTCCAATGTGAAAGAGAGACCAAGCTTGTGAGCGTTTTCGTTAAGACGGGTAGTATCAACGGAAGCACCGAGGTTGACCTTAACACCAGGACGGAGAGCTTGAGTGTAACTATAGAAAGAAAGAAAGAAAAAAAAATAAGAAAAAAGTACTCTCTATGTTTTATCATTTCACTTACGCAAGACCGAGGACACCAGCGTTGGAGATCTTGGCCTTGACAAAGGCAGAGGGATCCAATTGGAGCTTGGCACCAACTTCAAGGGCAACAGCGTTGGAACCCTTAGAGTCCCAAGAGGCCTTACCGGAAGCTTCAAGATCTCTGTTGACACGGTGGTAGTAAGAAGCAGCATAGTTGCTCAAGTTGTTGGTAGCGTGAACAGCAACACCGTATTCAGCAGCAGTGTAACCGATAGCAGCGTTGTAACGACCGATCTAGAAGACCTGTTTTAATATCTTTTTTTTTTTCTTTTCTCTCTCTCTCTTTTTTTTTTACCTTGCCATCCAAAACGTTGTAGGCAACTTCACCACCAACGAGGAAACCTTGTTGACCAAAGACAGAGTTAACAGAGAAGTTGGTCTTGAAGACATCAAGAGTAGCAACGGTGTGAACGTTGGGCTTCTTGTAGGTAGCGTTGATCTTGGCAGCCTTTTCGTTAACAGAAGGAAGGAGAGAAGTCAAGAGTTCGAGCTTAAGACCCTCTTTTAAGAAGAATGAGAACAGATGAAATCAATCGATGATAACTAACTTACTGGCAAGGTTGTTTTCAAGTTCGATCTTGCCGTTAAGGTGGTTAGAGGTAGTCCAGGCTTCAGTGAAGGTAAGACCGTTCTTCTTGTCAGAGTACTTGGTTTCGAGGTCACCAACAATGATACCAGTCTTGTTATCACGTTGACCGTTTACCTTGAAGGTCTATTTTCCAATTATTTAATAAGAGGGCATTCTCTCTCTCATTCCTTTAGACAAGATACTTACAACACCGTTAGGGGCAGTGGTCTTGACTTCAAGCTTAACACCACCAACAGGGTAGTCCTTGGACAAGAGATCCTTGGCAGACTTACCAATATCGTTGAAAGCAACTAGCAATAAAGTGTCAGTTTGACGCGATTTCTTGAAATAATAATAAAAACTTACCAGGAACAGACATCTTTAAATCAAAAAAGTGATACAAGAACAATAAAAAAAAAACAAAAAAAGAAAAGAAACAGGATAAGTTACTTTTTCTCTCTTTTTGACAACAAACTAAAATTCCTTCTTTACCTTTTTGAATAATATAAAATTCTAAAGAAGAAGAAAAAATAAGATTGAATTTGTTTTATTTATTTAATAAACTGGCACTTTCGGGTCTTGAACTCAACAAGGGTGGATTTTCGCACTGGGGTAAGTTGGATTGACTGGTGAAAAATTAAATCTCCTTCTCTTTCTTTTTCCCCACCAAATAATCCTACAACGTGTTTCAAGTTAAAATGAATTTTATTTCCCCTTTTTTTTCACGTAAACTTTGTTCAAACAATAAAAAAATTGAATTACATAAGTTCGTACACTCTTTTATTGTTAGTTTGAATAAATGAAAAAAAAAGATGAAATAAGGTGGTCATACTAATATATATACATATGTTGATGTCTAAATGAAGAAGAATATTAAATCTAATGCTTGAGACGCTTTTGTTTCTCAATGGCAGCACGCAGTGACTTTTGCTTATCAAACAAACTACGCTTGGACTTCCAAAGGACAGATTGTTTATGGGCAACCATCATAAAGTTCTTGTTTCTAGCCTTTTCACGGTTAGTGGTACTACCTCTGTCCTTCTTGCCCTTCTTGGAACCGAACTTTTCACGACCCTCACGACCTTCTTGAATAGAAGCCATTCTCTGTTCATAATCTTGCTTGGTCTTCTTACGGGGACCCAAGATGATGGACTCATCTACTTCACCATCATTGCCATCATCATTAGCACCACGCTTCTTGCCTTGTGTTTGTTCTACTTCCTTGTTCAACTTGAGTTCGTTCAGACGAGCAAAATCAGCAGGTGTCAAGATACGTGTGGTAGCAAGCTTAAGGGTAGCTTCTATCTTGGCTTGTTCTTCAGCACGGCGTGCCTTGACAGCCTCGAGCAACTTTTGACGTTGTTCTTCAGAAATCTCCTTGCTTTGTTCTTCATCAATCATCTTCTTCAGTTGACGCTTACCAATACGACGGGTCTTTAAGATCTCGCCATTGGGTCCCAACTTGTATTGTAACTTCTTTTTCTTTTCTTCATCTTCATCAGCTGTCTTTTCCTCATCATGATCACTCAAGTTGACATTGACATAATCTTCATCATCACTGGCTACGTTGATCCAACCTTCTTCTTCATCACTTGAATCACTCGATTCATCCACTTCCCAATCATCCCAGTTCTCTTCTTCATCTTCGTTTTGTTCCAACAGTTCAAGACCTTGAAGACCATCCACATTGTTGGCGTTTTCACCATAGTTGATGGTACGAACAGAACCATCCTTCAACTTGATAGAGGCAGTCTTACCACGATCCTTACGAGCCAGCATTTCAGGATTGATTTCACGGAACAAGGCAATCAAGGAACGAGCAGCCATCAAGACACCCTTATCACGGTGTTGCTTGTATTGAGCCAAATCTTGCAACAGAGTAGCATCGATCGCCAAAGGTTGACGGGCACAGATTTCACGAATACCGTTAATACCAACAGCCATGACTTCGTTGGCTACACGATCAGTTACAAAATTGTTGGCAATGGCCTTCAAGACAGACTCAAGAGAATCGGGAGGGACAAGTGAATGAGAGGCTTGAGCAGCACATACCAAGACCATGGTCACATCACGTTGAGAGGGTTGGAGGTACTTGACCAACAAGGGGTAGAAGCCCAAGATGGTCAATTGATGAATACCAATCACACGAGACACAAGGTTCATCTTCATCAGACGAACTTCCCATCGATCTTCCTTGGTGGTCAACTTGGAATAGAGCTTTTCGGCAAAGCCTTGAGGATCGTTGAGAAGGTGAAGAGCAGAGAAATTAAAGTTCTCGGCCTTCTCTTTTCCTTTACTCTTACGCTTAATCTTCTTTTTGGCTGCTTCCAATTTACGGTCTTTGGATCGAGTCTTCTTGCTGTGCAAGTTGGCCATTTGCATCTTTTTTAAATCGGGGATATCATCATCCTCCATCTCTTCATCGGGTTGTTCGTTACTGCTCAAAAAGAACTTGACGGCCGTGACTGAGATTTTAGCGATAGGTGAGAAACAGGCTTCGGCAATGACATTGACTGTCTTGGCATCGTTCCAGACGTTTTTGTGGTATAGATCGACACAGACATCCACACTCTTTTTGGCAGCAATGGCATTTTCTTCACTGTTGCCCTTGGTAGCTGATTCCAACATGGTAAACATGAATGATTGAAGTGTCTTGTTTAATTTGTTGTTCTTTACTTTAGCATTGGAGTTCTTGATGTCGTTTACAATATGGCTATAGAGCATTTCTCTCAATTGTTTATCTTTACATTTGAAAAGAGTAAAGAACAAGGGCAAAAGACTAAGATTGGGAGGGGGAAGAGTTAGGGAGAGCAAAAAAAAAATAAAGAAAAGATCGAGAAACTTTTACCTTGCGTTATCCAATGTACCTTTGTTACGCAAAAGAATGAGTGCTTGAACAAGACTCTTTCTAACTTCGGGGTGAAGAACGGTACTGTGTTCTCTCAAGAGATCGATAATCTGCTGAGAAAAGCCCTTGGTAATATCAGGATAACATTGAGATACTTGACTCATAAAAGTCACTAATTCACACAACTCTTTTGATTCTTCATCAGGCTTTAAACAAAAGATCGACAAGGTAGATTGAAAGTGACGCCATTGCTGAAGAAACTCGGCTTCATAAGACTTGGAGTCTCTCTTGATCAAGTTTTGAAGTTGAGGCAAGTGTGTGGGTAAGAGAGCAGCTCTATTACGTTTACCCATAGTAGACAAGAAATAAATAAGAGAAAAACAACTGATTGGTTCCCTTTCTTTAGCTTTTTTTTTTTTTTATAAAAAAAAAATAGAGGCTCGGATCAAGCCACGGATCGAAATATAGAAATTGAACGAAAAGCAGTCTTGATAAATCATGCAACACATTTATTCATTGGTAATATCTACATTCACACTCTTGAGTGCATTGATACACCATTCAGGATATTTCGATTGATCTCCAAAATAGCCCTTGAAGAATTGCTTGATCCAAGCAGGAAATTCATCTTTCGCAATGGCCTCTCTCATGTTACGCATCAATCTTAATTGGAATGCAATGTTATGGATAGACACAAGATGACAGCCCACTGTATCTTTGGTTGTCACATTCAAATGAACAAAAGATCGAGTATAGTTTTTACATGTTGAACAGTCGCATCCTTCTTCAATAGGGCCAAAATCAGAAGAGTATTTACCAGACTTCAATGTAACCACACCGTTCATAGTCAATGCATTACCAAATCGCTGTTTTTTTTAAAAAAAAATACTTAGCTTTTTTTTCTCTCTCTCTTTTGATATACTTACAGCTGTTCTTGTAGGAAACACACAATCAAACATGTCTACACCTAATGCGACACATACAACGAGATCCTCAGCATAACTAATGTCACAAGTTAGAAAACAATAAATTCAACTTTAGAAAACAACATGATTACCCTACACCCATACAATAGATAGGTTTGTTCTTTGGCAATAAGTCTGTACACAAGGATACACTATAAGGGGAGGAATTAATTTTCCTGGATTTCAAACAATTCCGCACTAGATCCACTTACACACGCCAAAAGACATCCTTTTCTTCACCACCACTTAAACCACCTACAGCATAACCAGGTAGATCTCGCTTCACCATCTCTTCTATACATTTCTTTCTAAGTTCTACATCAAGACCACCCTGAATGATGGCAAACAAGTTTTGTGTATCGGTCTTTTTGTGTGCTTTAATACAACGATCAAGCCAACGAATGGATCTCCACATGGCCTCTTCTACACGAGGACCGGTTGTTAAGGAAGAAATGACATCGTCTAACTGCATCATAATGTCTGCGCCAATTGTATTTTGAAGTTCCATACTGTGTTCGGGTGTCAACATCATTAATGAACCATCATGAGGTGAAGCAAATTGAACACCATGTTCAGTAATCTCGGCCAACTTGAGCAAACTGACCATCTGGAATCCACCACTATCCTAAGAAGAAGAGTATAAGTGAATAATACATAAATACATCAAGAAATCCTTACTGTCAAAATATTTCTTCTCCAACTTTGAAATTTGTGTGAACCACCAATCATATCTAATGTTTCTTTACCGGGTTTCAAGCCCTAACAATGATCATTGTTATTAACAAGGCTTTTTCTTTTTTCTTAGAACTCTTTTTTTTTTTTACAAGATGATATGTATTGTTCAACAAAATCTGACAGTTGAGTTCCTCGAGTTGGTCAGGCAGCATACCTTTCATTGTGCCCTGAGTACCGACTGGCATGAAAACAGGTGTATCTACAGGACCATGAGGCAAAGTCATAAGAGACACTCTTGCCTTTGTCGTTGAGCAGGTAGCTATATTTTTGAAAGTCAAGGCACTTCGCATATTCTTTTTTTTTTTAATGGTAGAAGAAAAAAAAAGAAAAAGGAGTATTGAAAGCAAAAAAAAAATCTTTTTCTTTTTTCTCCAAAAACAAAATTTAATGACAGCCATTCAAAATGATTACAGGCAATAGAAATCCTTTGGTTTATAAACACTTGAATTTATAAAGCATTTTGTTACATTTGTTAAAGCACAAAGATAGCAAATAATACGATGACAAATAATGCTTGGGATCAATTTGATCCTCTTTTCCTTAGCAATATCTTTTCTATTCTTCAGTACGAACATTAAATAAATACTGTACTCACAGGTTGAGTTCTTTGTTGCAAATTTGCATCTTTTACTACAGCGCCTGAACTTAAGACTCGCTTATAATAGATACGTTGATGAACATTGCTCATCAATTTATTACTATTTTCATTCAAAAGAAGAGATGCATAAGGTGTTTGCTTGCTTTTTTCTTTTTTTATTGTTGAACTGGATCTGGTTGAAACAATTTTGCTGCTGTATCAATGGTTTTTCTTTTCTTTGCAATATCTTCTTCTCTTCTTAGCCTTTGACTTGTACTCAAGAGTGGCAAAAACTAGCTGACTATGAACGGTCTGGTAAAAATCTTGAAGTTTATCTCACAAGTTTTATCAAATCATGTACTCTTATGTATAGTACACACTTAACAGCTGAGCAAGAATGAACTTGTCTTGTTGAGATAATACATGGGTGCTTTAACAACACTACAACTGTGTGCTCCATACTAGCTGCATGCTTATCTAAAGTACAATGAGACTCGATTGAACCAAAACCATAACATAATTAAAATAAGCTAATCATTCATGTCCAATTGAGGTTTTATTCTCGACAAACAAGCAATGAGATTCTTTAGCTATTATACGAGTGCACAGCCTTTCTTCGTTTTGACTCTTGGAATCTAGGCTATGTTGCTGCCATGAATAATTAAAAAACAACCAAAACTGACTTTCTTCATTGGCTCAAAACAATAAAAAATCGATGAGCATCTTTTATTGTTGTGAAAAGAAAAACTGATTACTGAAAAAGCATGAAGAAAAAAGTGTTTTTTAGATAGAGTATTAAGAAAGACTTTATTTTATTTGTCAAATGTTATTGATCACTATGGTTACTTTGGAGTCAATCTAAAAAAAAAAGGGTTAGTAAATTTTGTCCACGAAAAAAAAAAAGTATGCTTTATTGGTGAAAGCCCCTTAGCCCAAGAGACTCCAGCAAAGGCATGCCACCCTACTGGAGAGAGAAGCAACCACACCCTTCTCTAGACACCAGAACCAGGAGAGCCAAGCGGACACCAGAAGTAGGAGAGCCAAGCGGACACGTGTAACCTCGTATACAGTGCAAAGCCATCATCCACAAGTATTATAAGAATACTTCTCGTCAGGCCCGATGCCATACGCACACAACCAGGGGAGCCTAGAACCTCGTATACAGTGCAAAGCCATCATCCAAATACTCGTCAGGCCCGATGCCATACGGGTAACCAAGAGAGCCTAGAACCTCGTATACAGTGCAAAGCCATCATCCACAAATATCATAAGAATACTTCTCGTCAGGCCCGATACTATACGAGTAACCAAGAGAGACGGAAAGCCTACTTGCTGCTGGAACCTTGGAAGTCTTGATCACCTAGCGGAAAACCTACTTGCTGTTGGAACCTTGGAAGTCTTGATCACCTAGCGGAAAACCTACTTGCTGTTGGAACCTTGGAAGTCTTGATCACCTGGCGGCAAGCCCACTTGCAAGGGCGGATAAAGAGAAAGAAAAAAAGAGGGGAAGAGCTTAACTGTTTTATATTTATTCATCTGAGTAAAATCGGAGTCTTCCCTCAAAATTTTTTTTTTTGCATGAAAAAAATAGCAAAAAAAAAAGGGCGCGTCTTCTTTTGTCACATGTAAATCGCGCTACATTTTTGGATTTTGTTTAAAAGGGAAAACGCGCTTTTTTCACTCTTTTTTTTTTTACAATGATTTTTTTTCTACAACAAAAAAAAAGAGGCTTTGACCATTCACCTTATCATGTTCTCACTTTACTTTTTCTCACTCATCACAATGATTTACTTGCCAACAATTGAATCGATCACCCTTTTTTTTTCTTTAGAAGAAGAAAAAAGAAGAAACGTGAAAAGGATCAACAATCACATAGTAAGGTTGTGTTACGATTTGAAGCTTAATATGATTATACGCACTGAGTTTGCTTTTGTGTCATGTCAAGGATATCGTACGAGTGAAGGGAAAATAGCCTAAAATAAGGTTTTACATGAAAGAAAAAATTAGGGAGGCCTAGATACTACGCGGAAAAAAAACTTGAAACGCTTGAGACCTTCTTTATAGACAAAATATACAGTATCACCAATTAGCTTAATATGCGACTATTCTGCTTTTCGTTGTATAGATGTGTACTGGATTATTTGGTTTGACTGTAGTTATGTGTTCTTTTTTCTTTCTATAAGGAAAGCAATAAACAAGAGGGTTGATATTTTACATTCAATAGTGAATAGTCTAAATGAACAGAGAATTGGTTAAATCTGCATAGGTTGCACGACAAAGAACAAAAGATAAAGCGTACTGTCTGCATGATTGTTTTTAATATTTTTTTCGGTGTTTTTATTTACGTAGTATCCTGTTATACTGCATAAATTACATTGGTGTTTATTTTTCTATTGCTAATGTACTCGGCCTCAAAAAGAAAAAGAAAGAATGGTAGATGTAGTCTTTTTGATGGATTTCATCCTCTTTTATTTTGTTACTATTTTATATGGAATAGTATGTTGTTTGAAAGAAAAAGAGACAATAACGCGATCCTTTTGAAAGCGTTGCACAGACCACATCATCATTTTGACGTAAAGAAAACTACGCACCCAGATGCCAAATGTAGTAGATGACCCGAGTTTGTATGAGAAAGATAGAGGGAAAGAAAGATATTTCATTGATAGGGAAGGTAGCATTTGCTTATCTTGTGAAAAAATGTCAAAGTGGGAGGGGGGGGAATCCTCTATTATGAGTACACAAGAAACAAGCAAAAATTCAAGGATCCAATCAATTTTCTCGTTTTTCTTTGTTCCCCTGGTCAAGTAGTCAAGTCTATTCTCTTTTTTTGGTTCCTCAAACAGTCATGTGCTTTCTCTTCCTCTGGTCCTTCAAGTAGTCAAGTTTCCTCTCTCTTCTTCTGGTATGTGTTGGTATGCAGCCAGAATCTATTTTGTGTGTTCTAGAATATTCTTTTTCAACAAACACTTGTCATAGGAAGCGTACATGTTTAGTCATTCCAAGTAATCAATCGCCTTTGTCTTGGATGAGTGGATGGGCTTTAGATGCAATTGCCTGTCTATAGATTCTCAATGAACTAAACGTCCTAAGCTATCTTTTTTGGCTGCAGTGGTTCTAGTCAGTGATCTCTCTAAAAGGAGATTGCTGGTCCTGAATTATGAATGCTAGACTTGACAAAGGCTTACTGACTCATTTCAAAAACTTGTTTCTCTACATGATGGACTTCATGGTTGATACTTAATTGATGGCTCTCTTTGGTTTATAAAGCAAGAGAAGATTATTTTATATTTAAAGATGATAAAACAAGTCGTTTATTTCACATAGCCTTCTTTCTTCATGATGGCTTTTACAACAAGCTTTTGACAATAAACTGTTGATTATTTTTGTATAGCTAACGATTATTGCGATTTGCCTTTATCTTCATACATGCCGAATACACTCTTGATAGCATGCTGAAGTCCATCTTATACCTTGGCAGAGTGAACCTTTCTATTTCCAACATCAAGTATCTGTCCTGGTCCCCGTCTTGTTCTGTCTTGATGTCTTGACAGCACATGAGGTAGGCAACAATGCCGAATCCACACATGTGTATGCCAAGCACATGTGCTTTAAGGACCTGAACGGGTTGGGGATTTGGTCTCAACCACAAGGAGATGACATTCATCACTCTTATAGCAAAGTCTCCCGCCAGCTTTATACTGTTGAACTATGGTTTTGTTTGCTTCTGGAATATAATCATAACTGCCTTGTACAGAGCAAATGTTGTCCCAAGAGTGAAGAAAGAAAAGGGAGAAAAGATCACAGACAAAAGAAACAAATAAAATCAGGATGTCATGGCTTGAAAGCTCTTTTTCTTCCCAAGCATACTATGACATCCTGGTTCATTCAAGTCTATTTCTTGTAGAATGGCTATCAATCGCGGTTAAATTTTGGGGTGAAACTTTTTGAGCATATCTCTAGGTCTTCAGTCTTACTCGCTAGATCTGACATTTCGGAATATCTTGTTTGACTAAAACACACACACACATATATATATATATATAAACGTCAATACAGACTCTGAGGATGGACTAAGAGAGAAATACATTACAAAAAAGCCAGCATCTTCACAAGCTCAAGACTATTCTTCTCTGGACTGGCAATGTTCTCTATAAACTTGTTGTTCTATAGAATATTTGAGATTACAATCAATTGAGACAAGGAATAAGCAGAACTCACTTTTGTGAACTGGCTGAAAACTTCACTGTCCTCTTCATTCAGCTTCAGAGGTAGAAAAACTTCTTCTTGTTCAAGCATTCTGTATATACTTTTTCGTACTGCGAATTCTTCAATCAAATTGTAGCCAATACAATAAATATCCTTGCTCATACAAATACTTATTAGTGAAAATGACTTTTGAAGAGAGAGAAAATACGCGGGTAGTTATTTAATCATTTAAACAAAGAAATCGATGCATAAATAGCAGCCAGGGGGAAGGAGTAATTTGTGTGAAACAATCTGAGCAAATAGTAAAGATGATGATTTTAATTGTTGATTTAGAGGTAAAGGTCAAATACAGTTTCTCAAGGTAAACTTGGATTATGGTAAAATAAAGTTGACAGGCTAAAAGAGAAGAAAGAGGAGCGTAAGCTATTAAATTCATGCGGCTTAGAGTCAAAGAGACCATCTTAATCTTTGTGTAACCATAAGAAGGTCCATAAGGCTAAAGAAGTATTAAGAAAGTAGATCAGGTGATTGGAAAGGATCCGAAAAGACAAAGAATGCGTTTTTATTTTAGTCTTCTAGGATGCAGTACAAAAAAGTCATGACCAAATGAAGCCTATAGCAAGCATGATGATGACAGAAAAATAGCACAGGAGTTGAAAAAAATTATAGAAATAAAATATCTCTCCGATAGAAAAGCAAAAGCACCTCAAGATACTTACAAGTTAAGATAGAAAAAAACTAAAAGAGTTGATGATGGTTTGCTCTCAATTGTGGTTTATTTACGCTTCTCAAAGAAAAGAAACTCCCCAAAAAGATTGGCAGATTGTATAATCGATTCATGCCAACAGCATAAAATTTGGGACCTCGAAAAACGCAACAATTTTTTGTTTTTTGTAGTTTTAAGCTTAGAGACACGTTGCCTATTTTGTGGCATTGTTTTTCTTTCTTTTTTAGATGATACAGCTTTATCATTCAAAAAGAGTTTTTTTTTATTATTCAGGTTGTGTAATTTGTGTTTTGGCTTTAACAAATCCTTGATTCTATAAGTTTAAAGTGGCAGTGATGAGTGAGATGGTATAAAATCTGACATTGATGTTCAACGGAGACTAAATCCTGTTTAGCAGAATATCACCTCTAGTATACTGTGCTAACTCGTTTTTCTTTTTGATGTTGCTTCTAGCTCTGTCTTGGCTAAGAAAGTAAAAGGATGTTTCTAGAGAGTAGCACCATGGTTTTCTTTTTTTCTTTTTCAGATTCATGAATACTTTGTGGATTCTACTCACCTCTTTGTTCATCACTGAGTAGATAGATCTTACTTTGACTAGTATTTACAGTAATTGTGATAAAGATCAGTTAAGCTGTTATGACTCCAAGTTAATAAAGCTGTGCTTACAAGGCTCTTTAAACTGCTTCATAGAAGCTCTCTGGGATATCAAGGTCTTCCGAGCTATTCTTTTTTTGCGAGATGGTTTCAATCAATGACATGTAAAGAAAAGAAAAAGTGATGCAACCAAAAGAAGACAAAATACAAGAATTGGCTTTCTAAACGTCTTTTATGCCAACATGAACTTTACTCCTCTTTTTAGTTTTGACAGCTAAACTCCTCTTGAATTCCCAGTGACACTTGTGTTATTTCCAAAGGCAAGAGAACATAGAAGAAAGAAAGAAAGGAAGCAAATCAGTACAGATAGTTTGGGTCTGCTTCTTCTTTTTTTTTATAAGTATATGTATGTGCCTTTTTTCTGTAGAAAGACGGATACAAGTATCTATCGAATGTCATGAATGAGCTAATCACCTACTGTTTTATTTTTGAATAAGACCGTCTGTCAACCAATTGATCCTCCGATCTATTTTCAGCGTTTTTTTTTTCCTCATCCTCAGATTTAATAAATTCGTGACTACGCGATCGAGTGTCATTGATTGTGTGTCTGTATCTGTTTATTATGATAGCTATCGTTGCCATCATACGTAGTCTACTGTTTGCTTAGTTTTTGCTTGATTCAAGCCTGACACAGCTTTTTGAATGAACAATAATAACAATAGGAGTAACCAATTTCTCATGCTTTATAAACATTCGCCTTAAAGTGACTCTAACCGAGGAATAGAAATGAGATCCATGGATTTGTTTGTCTCCTCAAATGAGTCAATGGCTTGTTTAGGCAACAAGTAAGGTGATTGTTTCATAAGGAACTCTGCTTTAGTAACATTGACTGTTAGTCTATTCTTTTACAAGGCATATGGGTTTGTGACACCGATGGCAACCCAGTCTATTTTTCTTTCACAAATAATCAACTCCTATTAGGAGTGTGTGTCTTTTATTTTTTTGGAAAAGGTAATCAGCCAACACCAAGCAGAACGATCCAAACAAGAAGAAATAGGAAAGGGAAAATAGAGTAGTGAGAAGAAAGCGTTTATTCGAGTATGCTCTATACCTTTCATTGCTTTAGACTCACTATCATACTTTGCACCAAAAACTCTGTTGTAACATCCAAATAAAGCAACTAATTAGCAGACCTTTTTGTGCATGTGCATGTGCATGCCAAAAACAAACAAACAAAGTTTAACTGTTTTACAGACTTCTATTGTTCTTTCATTACTTTATTGCTTTTCTATAGCCATCTCTTCTCCCTTCTCTTTCCATACCCTCAAGCATTCATTGATTATACATAAATTCAAAGAAACTAAAAGGGATGATTTCGTGAACGGTCCCCTCTTTTTTCTTTTTTGTTGATAACGTTTCAAACTCAACTTGTTTCTTAGCAATGATGGGAATCTCGGGACACTTTCCGACTTCAACAATTGAAATCGATCACCCTTTTTTTTGTCTTTAGAAGAAAAAGAAGAAACGTGAAAAGGATCAACAATCACATAGTAAGGTTGCGTTACGGTTTGCAAAATCAGTTAATCAAAGCATCGAATTTTTTTTGGAATTTTTTTTTTTCTAAATAGACGTTAGAAATAAAGCAAGAGCATGAATATACACAAATCATCATAGTAAAAAAAAAAAAAAGTGTTTTTTTAGATAGAGTATTAAGAAAGACTTTATTTTATTTGTCAAATGTTATTGATCACTATGGTTACTTTGGAGTCAATCTAAAAAAAAAAGGGTTAGTAAATTTTGTCCACGAAAAAAAAAAGTATGCTTTATTGGTGAAAGCCCCTTAGCCCAAGAGACTCCAGCAAAGGCATGCCACCCTACTGGAGAGAGAAGCAACCACACCCTTCTCTAGACACCAGAACCAGGAGAGCCAAGCGGACACCAGAAGTAGGAGAGCCAAGCGGACACGTGTAACCTCGTATACAGTGCAAAGCCATCATCCACAAGTATTATAAGAATACTTCTCGTCAGGCCCGATGCCATACGCACACAACCAGGGGAGCCTAGAACCTCGTATACAGTGCAAAGCCATCATCCAAATACTCGTCAGGCCCGATGCCATACGGGTAACCAAGAGAGCCTAGAACCTCGTATACAGTGCAAAGCCATCATCCACAAATATCATAAGAATACTTCTCGTCAGGCCCGATACTATACGAGTAACCAAGAGAGACGGAAAGCCTACTTGCTGCTGGAACCTTGGAAGTCTTGATCACCTAGCGGAAAACCTACTTGCTGTTGGAACCTTGGAAGTCTTGATCACCTAGCGGAAAACCTACTTGCTGTTGGAACCTTGGAAGTCTTGATCACCTGGCGGCAAGCCCACTTGCAAGGGCGGATAAAGAGAAAGAAAAAAAGAGGGGAAGAGCTTAACTGTTTTATATTTATTCATCTGAGTAAAATCGGAGTCTTCCCTCAAAATTTTTTTTTTGCATGAAAAAAATAGCAAAAAAAAAAGGGCGCGTCTTCTTTTGTCACATGTAAATCGCGCTACATTTTTGGATTTTGTTTAAAAGGGAAAACACTTTTTTTTTCTACAGTTAAAAAAAAAGAGGCTTTGACCATTCACCTTATCAAGCTCTCATCTTACTTTTTTTTCACTCATCGCAGTGATTTACTTGCCTACTCAAAGCTAACTTACACTATTCTTCAGTTAAGAAATCGCTCATATTTTTCCTTGCTGATTTCAACCAAATATCGAAATGATTTTTTTTATTGGTTGATTCAATCGAAATTAGCTTTTTATTAGAGAACTCACTTTGTCAAATTCAACCTGTATAACTTATTTTGTTTCCTCAGTGATTTATAGCAATTTCTTGATTTATGGGTGTCTTGTCAGAGAATAGCTTATATTGCTTCAATGAATGAACAGTCTTTTACCATTATTTGCTTTGATTTCTTCATGCGAATTGTGTGTATATAGATACAACCAACAAATTCTTCCAATAAACTTTTTTACTTTGCGCTTGTTGTATTTGACATTGCTGCTTTCTTTATCGTTGGTAGACATATTTGAATTGAAATGCTTTTGTAGAAGAATGAACTTTTTTTTTGTGACAAAAATGTAACGTTTAAGACCCAATCCAATTTCAATTGTGAGAAACTGTAGTATGCAATTTTGTCAACTAAAACAAAAATTAGCTTTGAAGGGAATCTGATATGTTTAACGTAATGATTTAACAATTTTGTATATATTATTCTTTCTATTGTATTGAAAAGGTCTAAGACTACATGTGTTCGGGATGATGCATTTGCTCAGGATGGCTGGTTTGCTTTCCATGACCTGTGGTATAAGCAGCAATTGGGTTGCGAATGTAATGATTATAATTATCATGAAGTGAAGGATGGTGATGAGGCTGGTAAGGCTGCTGTTGTGCTCGGTAGACATTAGCTAATTCAATTACATCAGCTGAATGGTCTAGGGTATGTGGATCATGAGAACGATATGCTCTGCCTGCTACAAAATACTCCATATCTTCTGTCATTTGGCGTTGCAATGGAGCATGAGGAGTGGGACTCTGTGTATAAGATTCTGATGATTGAGACACTAAGGGGCGTGTTGCTGAAAAACTATCATCTGAATGGCTGTTATAGCCTTGGGGATTAGCATAGCTCTGAATTGTCTGCTGAACACGTTGACTGAAACGACGAATGGGACTTGATAGAGACTGATTTGATGAAAAACTATCACTATAGTAGCTTGTGTTTGGTGGATCTACAATGTTCTCGCTTTCGATATCCTCATTGAACTTGTACATGCCCTTGATACCTTCTGTTGAATCATCTAGCTCCAACTCTTTGTCACCTACACTCTGGAACTGAAGTCCTTGTGCATTGTTCTGAAGGTGAATGACAGATACATGGCGTACACTTTTCCTTTTAGTCATGCGACTTGTTACAGCCTTTTTACTGATTTCACTGTGCTGACCATAGACCTTGGGCAAGAGATGACGAACCCGCTCATGAATCATGGGTACTGGCAATTCAGAAAAGAAGGCAGGGTCACCAAATCGATGTACAACTGATTTTTTATGAGGCGAGGGTGATGAGGGAGGCATCTGGCTTTCTTGCTTGTGTCCTTTGGGTGTATAATAATAGACGCGATGATCAAATCGACGTGCACAAATCCATTTGTAGATTAATGTAATGAAAGGCAAAGGTGCAAGTACTACAGCGGCAGTACGTGCACTTTTTAGATACAAGACAGCCAACATGATAACTTGGAACAGAATGGTAGAGACTAGTAAGCGATTGAAAAGCAATCGCCAAATTTGACCACCTGTCTCTACATGGGTGACAAACACATACATCAAAAGGTATTTGAAAACCATAGTAGCCAGCAAGAAATACATTAGAGTAAAAGGTAAGACCAGAGGTGCAATGACCGAGTAGACAAGCCCAACAGTAAAGAAAAAGAGCAGCACGTTATAAAATAAAGGATAGTCAAATGGTGATGGTCGAGTAAACTCTGGAAAATAGTTGTTAGATGAATTGTTTGTTCAAGTGGATAAATAAGCGCTTATCTCTTACCTTGTAATTGACGTGGACTTGGCTGTGTAAATAACTTTCTATATTGGTGTACTATGTTAGTTTTTTTTCAAAACAATCTTGTTTCCAATCTTTTAGCTATTACCTAACAGTCACCCTAAGCAAGACAACCACCTGAGCCAAATCAACAATAATACCAAGACCTTTTAAAGACACATAATTGACCCAGTAAGTAGAGACATCTATGCAGTGAATTCAAAAATAGAAAAACTTTAGTTTTGTCTCTCTTTTTTTTTCAATCAAGTTATTTACCACTCAAGTTCTTGACAACATTCGCCAAGTTATCTGACATTGTATCAAAGAAATCAGAAGCACTGATGTATTTTCCCCCATCAACTGCCTGCTTGATTTCTGCATAGATGGACAGAAATGTGGATGAGATGGTAAACACAAGCAAGTTATTGACAATAAAAAAGACAAACAATTTTGCCAATACTTGTCGATCCAGACTTGTACCAGTCATATAACCTTGTTGTTGAGACATGAATCTCAGAATCTTGGGCAGGATAAAGAAGAAGATGGCCATCACAATAGGGGTAAACCAGGAACTCAAGAGAGAAACAAACGTAGGGTGATGCTTCATGAATTGTCTCGTTTGAGGAGTCAGACGGAAAAAATCCTTCACATTGTTTGATGCTGAAAGAAAACTGGAGGGAATGAACCAAAAGAACACAAATACATAAAAGATGATAGTTGCTATCAGTCGCTTTGATCTTCTGACATGTTCGTTCATGGCTAAATTCGACCAAATAATATCCTTAGGCTGAGGTGCAAGTTCTACTGTAGGCATAGGTCCTTCAGTTAGCAGTTTAGGTATGGAACGAAGAGGAGACGCACTTGATGCCAAATACTTTGCGTTAGCATGAGCCCATTCAACGCGCTCATAAGATATCCAACCGTAACTGGTCTTTTTACTAGTGCTGATGTGTGTTCTTGCTTCTGTAATCTTTTGCTCTAAATTTTGAACCAACTCAGAGTAGTAATTAATCGCATCCATTTTTGTACCACCAAAACATCCAAAATAACCGTTTATGCGAATCAAAGGCCTTTTCTTGTTTGAAACAACATGACCATCTAACTCACCCCCAAAAAAAAGGAAGTTTAGAGAGACTAGTATTTAAACAGTGATATGATTTGCCTCTGTTACCTTTTAAATGATTGGACAAGATAATTTCAAGGTTTCGAACGGCCTCTTCATGTTCTTCAACAAGTCGACCCAATTCAGCATTTTGTGTACCAATGCAGATCTGTTGTGCTGGATACTTGAGTCCCATACCATTGACCCAATCTGCTAATGCCTTATCTGATCGCATAGATGGAGGTACATTAAAGATCATCAGGGTTTTCGAGTTCATGGATTTTTGATACTCTTCACTTTCAAAGTAACTTGTTCGCATTTTGACATAGTCCACATAAAATAGCCATAGAAATATATAGATAATGATAGAAAACAACCAAGTACCTATAGCGTGACACCAATACCATGCCAAATCACCATTGGCATAATGGAATTTACCATCGTAGTAATTGATGGTTGAAATAGATAGAAATTCAAGGCCAGGTGCAGGTGGCCATTCACTAAATACTGATGATATTGAGTACAGCAAAAAAAAAAAAAAAAAAAAAAAAAGTGTAAATTGGTGTTATTACCCTGTGTGTGATGTTGCAACAATGTTGATAGGCAAGATGATGAGAACACCAACAAAAGTCATGATGTAGAGCATACGTCGAATCATGCGAAGAAAACGAATGAATAGTGTTGCATCGTACCCGATTTTTTCAATCAGTATCTCATCTGGTGTATGCAAGACAGGTCCAAACCAAGCGAAAAATCCTAAAGAACAGTATGGATTAACTCTTTCTAATCTGTTGGAAACATCTTCTATCAGATTATTACCATGGCCAATCTGTGGGGGCTGTTTTCTGTCATAAAGAAGATTAATTATTTGCTTTCACAGAAATTTCAATGTATAGATTACATACGATTTTGAAGCATATTTGTATTTAGGTGCATAGACCACTACAAGAGAAAAATGTAATCAGTAAAGACATTTCAGTTATATGGAAACTAATCTTACGAGAGTTATTAGGCCTCAAGATGTTGAATAGAATGAGAACACCAAATGCAATGGCTGCATTGATACCCAACTGTGTTGCCATACCATTCAACGACAATTGTGCATCTTCTTTTCTGTCACTTGAATCCATGCCCATTTAAACAGTCAAAGAGAATAGAAAGAAAGAATGAATCAGATTCTCGCTACAACTGAGAACTGTACGTTAAAGAAAGGAAAGGAGAAGAAAAAAAAAAAGAGTCTATAAAAAAAAAATCTGTTTTATTGTATCTAATTAATTATTTGTGTAACCTATCATCCAATCATTCGAAATGTCATTGTACTCGCACGTACAATGTTTACAGCAAACCAACTTTCAATTAAACTCCTTCTTTTCTTTTCTTGTTTATTGGCCAGTTATTTCGACCATGCCTTTCTTTTTATTTAGCCAGTTACTGTTATGAATATTATGATAGTTACTTTCAAAAGTATTGAAAAAAAAAAGGTACATGTTTTTTACTTAAAGAAGGCTTAAATTTATAGTGATTTGAGTTTAGAATTTAAGCTTTTTTTTGATAAAGTATGATATTTTTCAGGTTTGCCATACATATCAGGTAACAGAAAAAGAAAAGCTTTTCTCTTTTTTTGCTTCCAAAAATGTCCAACACTCATAGAAAGACCAAGTGCGATAGGATTAGCGTAACGATTTGATATCTGTCTATGACAGCGATCAATTGAGCTCATTTTTATGCATTGAGTGCTCAGTGTTTTAGTAAGCATTGATTGTCACCTAACTTTGTGTTTTTTTATCACACAGGTCTGATTTCCATAAATGTGTACAGTAAGTTCTGTTTCATACCATAACACTTTGCCAAATAGAGATCTATATAAAAAAACAGGAAATATGACAACATCAACTTTGGTTTTTTAATTACTGCTCAAATTCAAGAAATAAGCTTTCTAAAAAAATAGTTACCAGGACACTTTACATTTTGAATTGAGTTCACTAACAAAACCTTTCTTTCTTATTCTTGTTATTGTGATATTGTACGACAAAATCAAATATTGAACCATCATGGCTGCTTTTTTTTTTATTATTCAGATACTCTATATATACAACACAAATTGGCTTTCTTTTTTTTTTTTGCTTGTTTCATATCTATGATTTTTCTATTGATCTATGCTTCGTCTTCATGATGGCTAGTTGTATTGCTTCTGACAGAAGATGCAGCTGAAGGACGACGACTGTGATTGCCATGTAAATAATAATTAGGATTGTCTGAAGGCAACACAAATCCACCTGCATCTGAATGACGATTGGATTGGAGTTGATCTTCAGCAAGATTACTTCCGCGAAAGACAGGACTTAGTGTAGATGACATTTCCTCATAGGATCGAGGGGGTAAATAATGTTGATAGAATTGGTATAGGTTTTGCTGATTGAATGCAGGTTGGTGTTGATAATAATAGGGGTGGGGAGGATGAAGGGCATTGTTGGTTGTCATGGGCGATGCACCAGCACTCGATAATGTTGGATTGGCAGCGGGTGATAAAAGGACTGAAGGATAATGAATCGGAGGCTCTGGCGGAGGCTGATATTGACTGTCTTCGTTCTCTTGGTCTTTCTTTTCTTCTTGGTCCACAGCTTCTTCAGGCAACTCCTCAGGTTCTTCCACTGGTTGTTCCATTTCATCTGGCTTGTAATAAGAATGTTCTGGGTTCTCGAGCGAACCAATACGGTCCGGGATGTCAATCGATTCTTCCTCACCCTGAATATCTTTGGGTGGTGGTACAGGAGCAACAGATGGAACACGCTTGACCAAGAGGGGATTCTTTCCGTGATGCGACGTCAATGTACGTCTTAGCTTGGTTTGATCTGGCGTCCAGTTCTCAATAGCTCGCAAGGCATCCTCTTGTACGCGCTTTGTCTTTTCTGCACCCTGGTATTCAGGACGTGTTTGATAGGGTTCAATAGGCGCTACATCCAACTCGTCCACAATGTATTTACCAAAAGTCGAGACAATGTCTGATTTACTTGCCATAGCATGCACACCGTTCAGCAACAAATAGAGTCCCTCACGCGTAGCAATACGCTTGAAATTTGCCATTTCTACCTCATCTGCCTCTGTAAACTCCTCGAGTTCCTTGAGTTGTTCTTTGAGTGCGTTCACTTTGTCCAGAGAGCTATAAGAAGACTGAAGGCGTTCAATGGATTCTTGTAGCTTTCTCTTTTGATCGCGACTTGGTTGGAGTGCTTGTTCTTTGATAGAGATAGATTTTAAAGTGTCGCGGTATTGATCCATGGTGCCTGAGAATTCCATCAAAACATGAGACCATTCCATCAATAATTGGCCTAATTTATGTGTTACATCCTATAGAATTATAAGAGCAACATGAGTCATGTCTATTCTTTAATACACATAAAAGGGGGGGACTTACAGTAAGATCATCACCAATATGTGAGCCATACGCCATCAAATTATTTGCTGAAATACGGTTATTGTCGGCTAAATGAGCAACATTTCGACTTGATTTTCCAGTGTACTCTATGACGCCTAAAAGACCTTTTTCAGACACACTTTTGTCACTTGATTTATGAAATAGATTAAACATGAGAAAGAGAAAAAGATAAATGATAATATTCTTTTGTACCTTTTTTTTTTTCTTTTGGCTTTTATAGTCACTGTTGAATTCACTAGCGGATTTCTAAAAATAAAACTGCGGAATAATGGGTTGAACCGCGCTTTCTTTGACCGGATTTCGGTCTAAAAATGGAACACTACTTGAATAGTCATAGTATTAATAATTATAGCATTACATAATTATTTGTATGAGGTAAACTCAATGAAATGCATCACTTTTCAATCAAGGCTTTCCTATTCGATACACGGGAGAGAGAACCCCAACCGTATCTTCTTTAGACCTCTTCCTTGATGAACTTCATTAGTAGAGCCAACGTAATTTTCCTGAATAATGTCGAAAAGATACAAGCCAATGTATAGATGAGTGTGTCTCAATAACCCTGTTTGTACAGTAGTCACTTTTACCTGAGAGTGCTCATATTCTTAAAAAAACACACTCTGATACCGAGCAAGCCCTCAAACTGAATGACATCTTGACACTTGAAGTGATTACAAGTTCAAAGAATTGCCGCTCTTATATCGAGAATATTCTCATATCAAACAACTCTTAAATCGAACGACTAATTTATACTCAAAAGTATCTATTCAATTTAAACAAGTTTATTTTACCTGTGAGTGTTCAGTCATGCCAAAACAAGCCTATGAAACATTTCAACTTGAACCGTAAACAATTGTCTCCAAAAACCACTTGAAAATAGTCGTTTCTCAATTTTGATACCATCCTTTCTCTTAGCATTGCTCTATTTCTGTTCTGTTGGCTATCTGTAGTGGTTACATTCCATCATTTGTCGATATAAAAGCGTCACTCTTTTGCGTATAACTAACAAAGACATTGCCCTTTATCCAATTTAGCTTCACCTTCAAGTGCAAATCTTGACAGCAACTGTAGTATCTCTAAAAAAAAAAGACATGCAGATTAAATGCATTTTCTTAGCAGTTCATCAAATAAGGCAAGACAACAAAATTAACAAACATTCACTATCAACAATCCAATGAGTGTTGTGCTTTGGCCACTCGTGCCTAAATAAAGTTAAACATTCAAATTCTTTTGGTTTCAGCTTTTTTTTTTTTTTTTTTAATATTAAATTCCCCCTCCTTTTTTTTTTCTGCTTAAAGAAAATTAATCTAAAATCACTTGAGACTAGATAAATTAAACAAGGAACATTATAGATAAAGAGGAATTGAGTTGAAACAGAAAAGAACAAATAGTAAGCTTTATTTCGCCAAGTGGTGTGATGTCTTATTTTAGATCACAGAGGATGAATTAGAAATGGGCTTTTCCTATTGGTTTAGATTTCAATGATTATGACTAAAGATTTATTCATAACAAGTAAAGGGGAGATACCACTCAGTTACTTTGGTTCTGGAGATAAGAAGAAAACAATCAGTACAAAACATAACTCTTACTCTACCAAAGCTAAAAAAAATAAAAGAGAGAAAGAAAAATGAACTTGATTATTCGGGGTGGCTTTATTAAATAATTCTATATTGTTTGTTACACTTTAAGGGTCCTACTGCATTCGAAAAGATGGGAAAACTCATGCGGAGAGAGAGAGAAACAGAAAAGAAAACTAAGCTTCCTATTGGCTTAAAAGGAATGATTTCTATGGTATTCGCAAGTATTCTAGATTCCGTAAAATTTCGAATTCATAAATTATTTTGTCTTTTTTTTTTTTTTTCTATAGAGTTTTTGCCAAATCAACAAATTCCATCGTCATGGTGACAAGGAACTCATTCATCTTGACTAGTCCGGATTGACCATAGTAACAGTCTTGGAAAGAAATTTAAGCTTTTCTTTTCTTTTCTGTGTTGGTGGATTAATAAAGAAAAATAGAACAAATTTTTATTTTTATTTTAGCTTCTATTTGACAATCAACTGAAACATCATGGGCAACTTTTTTTTTTCTTGGCTTGTCATATAAATACCCAAAAAAAAAAAGGAGAACAAGCCAACATGTTATACTTTACCTCTTGTTTTTTTTTCATAACATGTCCAACAATATCTATTTCACTACACCTCAGCCTGATTTACACAGCATTTCATCACACCGCAACAGTACTTCTTCTACCACTTCTACACAATATACATCATCACCATTCAACTCTAATTGGGAAATACCGAATGAACCAGAAGAAGAAGAAGACAAACCGATTACTACAAGAAAGAGCACAAGCACATTTATCAGCAAACTATACAAGTAAAAAAAAAAAATGATAAAAAAGTTTCAAATAAATCATTTTTTAACTGACTCTTTTTAATTAGCATGGTCAATGATGATCGAAATCAACATTTAATCTTTTGGAATCCAAATGGCACTTCTTTTCTTATTTGCAATGCTTCCCGGTTCTCTCGGGAGATCTTGCCCGAGCAATTTAAACATGCCAATTTCTCGAGCTTCGTAAGACAGCTCAACATGTACGGTTTCCATAAAATCAACAAATCAGCAAGAGGACAACGGGGACATCGCAACAAGCCGGCAAATGATGAATTCTGGGAGTTTTCTCATCCTAAATTCAAGCAAGACAGACCAGAATTACTTGAAGAGATCAAACGAAAAGCCATGGACTCGGAACATTTGCGTCGAGAGACCAGTGACATGCAAGCCTCTTTTGCCATGGTACAGCTATCACAGGCAGAACTTTCGCAACAATTTCGTACATTACAGCAAGATTATGCTCGATTACTGCAGGTCATAGATGAGATGAAGCAAGTTCAATTACAGCAGCAATGGCTCATTCGAAAATTAGCTGAAAACCAAGGCCTCGCTACGTCACAGTTTCCATGTGAGTTTTCTTGAATTGTCAGTTCTAAATTTCTATATTGCCATAATTGTTACGTAGAACAAAGCTAACATTAAACAATCAGATTGTTTGCCATGTCTTTCTATTGATAATCAAAACAAACTCAATGAAACCTTGCCGGCCACTTGTTTGCAACATGAGCCCAGTTCAGCTTTGCTTTCCTATGAGCTTCCGAGCCCTGTTTCTACCGAGTTCCTGTGTCATCCTTTTTCCTTGTGTGGATAATCTGTAAATAAACTTTTTTTTTTAAAAATCATGCAGCTTGGGGATAACTGATAAATTTGTGTGTCCGACTCACTTTTTTTTTTTTTATTTTTTTAATACATGGTCAATGTTTAATTATTATTTTTTTTCTAGAAAAAATTACATGAATGTATTATGAGTGGGAGTAATGATGTTTCACTTTTGTTTGCTTCTGATATAGGCAATGAAACTTTGGAAGGAGAGCCCTTTTTATATCAACCTAACCTGTATACTGATCTCGATCAGCTGGAGAGATCAGTGGAAGCAGAGTTCGAACTCTATTTGAACCAAGCGCGATCGTTTCCTTTCAATCAAGAGTTACCTCACGAAAGCTCAGAGCATCAGTCAAGTCAACCACGACAGTCGATTTCACCCGGCGCTTACTTTGGTGCAAGATCGTTGCCCTTGACTTCGATTTGGTCACAACAACACAACAGTACAAGTGAAGAAAATGAAAGTATAGAAGAGCCTAAAGTAAGTCAGGTCCACTTGGCAAATCAACAAAGTCGAATTGACTTTATTCTAGACAGAGACAGAAAAACTATTAGCGTTGCGCTTTGTAAGTCACATGATCCAGAGACAAGAGAAAGAGATACTAAGATGAACATGGTCATTAGAAATCATTACCGAAAAAGATACATTCACCTCTTGTCCGTTCTCACCCAGCTCACCACACAAAATCTACTCAAACCACTCTTAATCTACCTAAACCCTGCCTAATTGAGCCTCCTCCTTCTTCCCCACTTTACTTTGTCTGTGAGATGTCAAAAGAAACAGTCTATGTCAAAGTCATTCATCTCAAACTAACCAATCCAAATCCAGACACATGCTCTTTTGCCCTCTTTTCTGCTGAACAACTACTTGAATTTGATCAAAAGGAAGGATCGATGGATGGACTAGAGACAATAGAAATCAAAGTGAGTGTGAAGGCCAGCACATTAGGAGACCATCCTCTTTCCCTCTCGGATAAATTATTAGTTCTGATAGACACAGACCAAGTCCATCAATATGAAGTGCAGGTGGATTATCTAATATCCTCTCCATCCGATCACTCAATCGTTCCAACCGGTCGGCCAAAATGTCGCTATTGTGCCTTGGAACAAGGATACCCACTCTATTCATTATCTTAGCCCCCTATAAAACAAAATTTCATAATCACTCGTTGTTGTTGTTGTTGTTGTTTGTCGATAGAGTAAATCTATTTATTGTAATCATCATAATACAATTTTCTTAAAAAAAAAAAGAAAGGTAGAGTGTCTAGGTGAAAGTGAAAAGATGGAAAGTGAGAAAATATACAATGAGTCTACCAAGAAGACTTCTTGACACCAGGAAGTTCACCGTTTAAGGCCTTCAAACGGAATTGGAAACGACAGAGCTTGAATTCACGCAAGATACCACTGCCATGACCAGTGGCAACACAGCGGTTGTGGATATAGGTGGGTGAAGATTGCTTTGGCATAGCGTTTAATTGAAGTTGAGCTTGATGGCGTACACGGGCAGGTAAGGTTTCGTTTCGAGTGATGTATCTGAAGGCTTGACGAGTGACCTCATTGTCTGCTACTGATTGACGAGCCTTGATGTCACGGAGTATACGGCACCTCATTATAAGAATTAGATGTAAAGAAATTAAAAAAAAAAAAGTGAGGTAGGGGGGCAAATGATACAGCAAATAATGTGACGGCTTTTTCATTATTTTTAAAAGAAAGTGATTCGCATGACAAAATATTAGCCTCTGGTGGGAGGTGAAAGGAGATCAGGTACCAATGTTATGGTAGATGTACAACTTGAGCAATATTACATGCAGCAATCTCTTTGCTTAAGAGTGTTTGTATTCGTAAGAAATGCACTCTTATATTGAGCAATTACTGTACAAAATACTCACTTGATTTCAATAGATAACTGCTTGGTTTATATAGAGGCAAGAAAAACATATTACAGTTCAGCAAAGTGGCAGCTATGCGTTACTAAAACTTCTTATTTACCTGACAAGGAGTTATGCTGGCATTTTGTATTGAATCATAAGGTTAAAGGGTTTCACTTTATAACAAAAATTGCTCTTTAACAGAGTTAATGGCTCTCTCAAAGATGAGATAGAAGCGTAAAGAAAAAACTCTGGGCATAAATCAACATTCTTTTTACACAACAGCAACTGCTTCTGAGCATACATGCACATATATACTGTTAGCCACTAGCAACAACAAATAAAAGAGAGTGAGAGTTGGTCAATGAATGAGCTTTTATTAAGCCTTTATGTGAGCTTTCACACTGCTTTGTGGCAGATAAAGCCTTTTTTTCTTCTTCACACTCTGTGGATCATTTTACCTTTTCTGTGTGGTTGCTGAGATTTGTTGGTTGCAAACTTTGCACTTTCTTGACCATTGTGTGGTTTACAAAGAAACAAAAGAAAAAAGCTGATAGCCAACAGGCAATTGTAAGCTCAAACTAAAAACACCAATGCAAACTGTCTCCTCTCAAGACTTGTAACTTTTTAAAAAAAGGTTTTTTAGCTATTTTGAGTCTTTTAAACAAAGTTGTTTCTTAACGGCCTAGGCTTGCACAAGGCCTTACCTCAATTGATTTATTGAAGAGCAGAGAAGGCATTTCATAAGAATGCTACTATAAATTCATCAAAGTCATGAACAACATTACAATATACAAGTGAAAAATTATACATCACCAAACCCATTTCCTTTTTTAGTAATTCCATATCACCACGCCAACGTCGATTTTAAGCATTTGAGCTTTTTTTTTACAGCTCATCACCAATTCCAGATCATTTTCCTATGAAATCCAAAAAAAAAGGTTCCTTTTTTTTTTCTAAGTCGAAAGGTTATCACCTTTTTCACGTATATTTTCAAGCTTTTTTTTAGAAAAAAAAAATTCCAAGTCCCTGAATAACCTTTAGATTTTATATGTTTTCGACATTTTCGTTTTTCGGTTTTACCTGCATTCTCAAATATTTGAACTTTTTTTTTTTCTAAGTCCTTGAGTATTTTATTGAATTTTATATGATTTCAACATTTTTAAGTAGAATATGAAAGTTAAACCTACAATTACCATGATCATGCAAATAAACAGCGAGCGTTGGTATTATAGTTGAAGAAACGAAAACGTCGAAATCATATAAAATTCAATAAAATACTCAAGGACTTAGAAAAAAAAAAAAGTTCAAATATTTGAGAATGCAGGTAAAACCGAAAAACGAAAATGTCGAAAACATATAAAATCTAAAGGTTATTCAGGGACTTGGAATTTTTTTTTTCTAAAAAAAAGCTTGAAAATATACGTGAAAAAGGTGATAACCTTTCGACTTAGAAAAAAAAAAGGAACCTTTTTTTTTGGATTTCATAGGAAAATGATCTGGAATTGGTGATGAGCTGTAAAAAAAAAGCTCAAATGCTTAAAATCGACGTTGGCGTGGTGATATGGAATTACTAAAAAAGGAAATGGGTTTGGTGATGTATAATTTTTCACTTAAACAATAAAATCCTAATATAGAGATGTATTTAAAAAGTTTCACCCTGAAATTTATCTGTGATTGACAACCATTCTGCAGGAAATAGATTTGAATGAACTAGAATCTCATAGTATGCTTGGGAAGAAAAAGAGCTTTTTAACCGTGAGATTCTAGTTCATTCAAATCTATTTCCTGCAGAATGGTTGTCAATCACAGATAAATTTCAGGGTGAAACTTTTTAAATACATCTCTATATTAGGATTTTATTGTTTAATAGAATAAAACAAAAGAAAGTCATACGTCACCGTTAACTTTTTAATATAATAGATAGATAGACAGATAGATAGATACTCTCTTCGCTTTTTACTTGTTCTTTAGTAAAAACAGTATCTCAAAATGCACAATTCACCTCTCTCTCTTGCTTCAAAATACGTCCAATCCAATGAAAAACCAACGCTCTCTGACTTCTTGAAAAGCGAAAAAGAACGTATTGCTGCTGTCTCCTTCACAACAAATTACAAAAAATTAAGACATGTGTGGCAAGAAGCCATGATTTCTGCTTTGAAGCAACACAAACCTGATATGTATGAAGATGAAAGCTGCTTAGAAACCGATGCTGAAGAGTGGAAAGCTATAATCGATCTGATCAAGATCGAAAAAAGCAAGAAAGCAGAAGACACTCAGTCTAAAACTGAAAATGATGCCTCCACCACCTTCTCTGGTCTCAAGCGAGACTTTGACTATACAGTAGTCGCTCTATTTAAGGGTAGCCAAAAATCTTGAAAATCTCACCCTTAAATAGAATTGGTTTTAGAGCTTGTATTGGAAAATAATTTTTCAGAAACCCACCCTTATATAGAGAATACCCTTAAATAGAACACCCTTAAATGGAGCGACTACTGTATAAAGATTGATGACTTTACACCTGATGCATATCGATCTTCTGATCAATGGCTTGTAGACAGCAAAGACATCCTGCCCGATTTCAAGCAATTCCAAGATGAATCACTCAAGTTGGCTAGAAGATGCAAGGGTACCTTGCTCTTGAAGGATGATCTCGCTGTGTTGTTGTCGCTTTCTGGGGTTCTGGTTTTAAGCAAAGATATCAAGCACCCTTTGCTCAATAGCTGTTTTAATACAATCAAGTACTCTGCACTTGTTGACTCTTGCAGTCAGGAGCTTCTTGACCACTTGCCTCTCTTTCCACTGCAGTTGTATGTTGAATATTCTGCTGTAGCTCAAAAGCTGTTGAACAATGGCTATGACTACAGAGAAGAATTCCAAGAAGAAGTAGTAATGATGAAGAAGAAAGAAGACGGGCCTCAAAAGAAAATACTTGATGCTTTGATGCATGTTGCCCCTGAGGTAGTGAAGCCTCAAAAGAAAAAGTCTAATGAGTTGGATCTGTGTGCATCCTTTGTACAACCTTTTGTTGGCCGACTTCTTCAAGAGAAGAACAACGACCCCCATCAGTCCGATCGTGTTGTTGATGAGTTAGAAGAAGTAGAAGAAAAGCGTCGCCCAGATATCAAGTGCTTGGTATATGAAGATGGAGAGTATGCCTTTACTAATGCATACGGTGAGGTCAAGCCCTCAAACATACATGACAAGCACCTGTTGAATTTTGATTTGTACAAGCTTGCTTTGTATGGAAAAGAAATGCTTCTCAAGACCAATGCCAAAAACATTGTTTGTTTTCAGATCTGGGGCGGCAATGCAAAGGCATACCTAATGAAGCTTGCATGCAACAATGTGTACACACTCACACACTTTTGTGACTTCCGCATCCCAACTGATTTGAAGGACATAGACATGTCATTGAATGACATGAACAACTTGATGAAGTTTGTGCATGTGTACAAGACCTTCTGCTTTGAAAAGGACAATACAGCCGACAAGTTTCTGGTGCTCCCTTCTCTCTCCCTGTCATTGTCGACACTGTTCGATGTCCTTTCCCCAGAAGCCAGCAATAAAAAAAAGAAAGCTGAACTAATAAAAGCATTTGCTGTTTTTTCTTTCTCTTATGTTCAACTTGAGTACTTTATTTATCTGTAAAGAAATCTTTTCGAAATCAATTTACGAGCGATGTTCTTATTTGAGATAGCAGATGTGGAGAACAAAGAGGTACATAGCTAAGACTCATCAAAACGTCGGAATTTTCAGCAGGTTGAGTGTATGATTGCTCGTTTTGTAAAGTAGTAGCACAGGTTTGAAGAAGATTGAAGATTCGTACAAAGTGCTTTTTAGATAAAGCGAATGTAAGGCACAAAGAAGAAACAAAGTATCCTAAGACGTTCTTGGTTATCTTATGATATGTTAGGGCTATTAGTTATGAGTTGCGACTTAAAAGCTTGGCAAGTAGAACAATAAGATGGTTTAATTGCAAGACTTGTTTAGCTTTATAGGATACCTGGATATGTTTAATCAGTAAAATACTTGGCTATGTAAATACGAATGCGATAAATAACTATGGTAGCCTAAGACCAGACTTGTTTATCTTGTAGGCTGTAAGAAAGAATATATTAGTTCTGGAGGACTTGTTTATTCGAAGAACGATGATAGTCTTAAAAAGCAGACTTATTTAAAAGTAAAGAAGGGTGATTCGAATAATGACTTGGTTGTTCGAAGATTAACTATGGTAGTCTTATATGGCAGACTTGATTAGTTAGCTAGAAAAAAAGACACAAAAGGAAAAAGAAAAGACAAAGTCGTACAGACCATAGAAATTCGAATAGGATAGAATCTAAGTAGAGGACGAAAAGATGAATCCTGTTGAAATTTGATGAGGTATATGAGAAAAAAACCGACTCATGCTTTGGAGTGTAAAAAAGCACAATGGGATTGAAAATTAAATATTAAATACTCTTTTTGCCCAGTGTTGTTTACAGATGGGGCTTCCAGTTTGCAGAGAGATTATGGGGCTTCAATTCTGTATTTTTATACAGGAATAAACTACCACTAGAGAAAAATAACATGAATTTCACAAAGAATACAAAACTTTATTAATTGTCAAAAGTAACATTTTCTCCTCTAATACATCTGTTTAGATTTTCAATGCAGTGCTTTGTCCACCCTTCACAATCTTCGGGCCGGACGCTTCTTTCTGCTTGCTCGATGACCTTGTTCATCATCTCCTTCTCCTCTCTTGGGGATCTTCTTACGAAGTTCTTGAGTTTAGCAAAGCATGACTCGATTGGATTAAACATGGGAGAGTAGGGAGAAGAAAATGACATGTGTGTTTTGAGCGGCTAATAATCTCCTGAACTTCTTGGCTATGATGAAATCTAGCATTGTCCATGATGATAAACATGGGCTGTTGATACTCTTTGCCAAGCCACTCAATCAACTGCTTCATGAATTCAACAAGAATGAATCGATTGGTGGGCCCATTGATCATCATATACTGAAGTGACTTCACTCTGTGGACCGTCATAACAACAACAATTGAGATGTTCTTGCTTCTTTTCACTTTGGTTACCATGTGAGCTTTCTTTCCTCTTTTTGATCGAGCTTGACCTGGAACCATGCAAGCATTAAAGAAACGTTTGTCAACAAAAACACAATTAGCAGCATCACTAATGCCTTTAATTGACAGGTCCTCGGCATACTGTCTTCTGCTGGCTTTTAGCTGCTCTGTAGTCTGGGTTATCTCCAAGGGTGAGCTTCTTTTCAATGTTAACATGAGGTGGCTATCAATGTGCTCGTGCAAGGCGGTTATGCTGATGGATTTATCTTTAGGAAATTCTTTAGGAAACTTTGTCATGAGTTTCAATCGTAGCTGCTCCAAAGTTAAGATGTTTCCTTCTTCTTCTCCATCAATTAAATCCCTTAAAAATTAGAATCTTGTTCTTTGATTTATGTTCCTAGTACAGTGGGTTTACAAAAAATAAGATCTGAAATTGGTGATGAGCTGTGATTTTTTTCTGAAATGTGTTCTGTGTTGATACAAATTTGGTAATTTTATGGTATGACTGTTGCGATTGCAGTGTTATGATTTTGTACTTGTGAAATGATGCTCTGTGCTTAACGATTATTATAAAATCCAATTCTTCTGTTTTCCTCTTTTCATCACTTTTCTTTCTTTATTATTTTCTATCAAATTCGTTACCTCTTTTATTTCATATATATTCCTTCTCTTATTACCAACATTTTGGTCAGTATAATTAACCCTTTTTCACTATATTCCATATCTTAACCTATATATTTTATCTAGTTGGTAAATTGAATTTAAATAAAACTAAGAACCACAAATCAAATGCTTAAAATGGACGTTGGCGTGGTGATACATCTCTTTAGTCACATATAAACCTGGCTCTTCAAGGGTCGTATTGATGAAATAGATTCCAAGACCAGATACCTGCAAGGAGTTGACCGAGCTCAACAAAACGCCATCCAGCAAATAGTTATCAATGATGACTTTGTTTTCAATTGAAAGCTTGAAGCGATCGGAGATAAACTTGGCATCGCCTGTATCTTCTGCTGCTGCAGTAGGTTCATTGATAATACAAAGTACTTCTAAGCCAGAAACAGTAGCAGCGTCTTTAGTAGATTGACGTTGCGAATCGTTAAAGTAAGCGGGAACAGTGACAACAGCAGAGTCGACCTTCTTGCCTAAATAGGACTCTGAGATTTCTTTCATCTTTCCGAGTACCATAGCAGAGATTTCTTCTGGAGAAAATACATTGTTTTCACCCTTATAGTCGACTAGCAAATAAGGTTTGCCATCTTTATTGATTACTTTGAAAGGCCAATTCTTTATATCTGTTTGCATATCAGCTTCATCGAAACGTCTACCAATCATACGTTTAGCATCAAATAGAGTGTTCTGTGGATTCATCTATCAATAAAAGAGAAAGTTAAGCATATTCATGTTACAAGAGTGTATAATTGAGAATATATACAACTTACAGCAGCTTGAATTTTAGCAGCATCACCAACAATACGCTCAGTTCTAGTAAACGCTACATAAGAAAGAGTCGTACGATTGCCTTGATTATTTGCAATGATTTGAATACGGTCTTTTTGCCATACACCGACGCAAGAGTAGGTTGTACCTAAATCAATACCAACAGCAGTGGACATTTCTCAGTTCTTTGTTTTTTTGACTTTACTCAGAAATTTTTGAAATCAGACTATTTTCGAATGACTGAATAGATGAGGAGAAAAGAGTAGAAAGGGATTACATATTTATATCTTTTTTTTTTAGTGTGTAATACAAATATGATATCAATGCATCTCTCTGCAGAGTTCTATCGCTTTTAATCAGCTCAAAATTCTGAAGATTTGTTAACTGGCTACTCTATGTCCTATTTATCTAATATGGCTAAGGATAATCAAATAAAAAAAAAAAGGGGAAAAAGAGAATATGACAAATTCAGTTATTTTCGCATAAAGACGTGTATTCAGCAACCTTTAAGCTAGAATAATGTCTAGACTTGACTAATTTTATAGTGAGTATTTTGTTTTTTTTTTTTTTTTTTTTTTTTTTTTTTTTTTTTTTTTTTTGCATCAGAAGTCTAGCCAACATTTATCTTTAAGATTGAAATCCGCCATTTGGGACCGTAAGCACTGTACATCGAATGATCCCTAAAATGGGTTATTGCTAAAACGAATTCACAAATTCAATTGGTAAAAAAAAAATTAGCCCTAAGAGCGACTATGCCAAAAACAAAGTGTAAAATCTAGTTTTGTCCATAACCAGAATGTTCATGTGATGTAAAATGAGTTGATATAAAATGCAGAGGATTTCTTTTTTTTTATTTTGTTTGTTTTCTTTTTCTTTCAAAACGATACTCAGATGCATCCAATAGCTATCGGTGCCATAGTGGTTTCTGGATTTATTGTACTTCTTGGAGGTTATGAAGCCTATCAGACACTACGTGAATGGCAGCATGATAGACAAGAACAGAAGAAGTATGAGGAATATGTTCGTAGATACAATGAAAAATCTAGCCATACTACAGCCAGCAATCCCTTTGAAGACAGCGATGATGACGATAATAACGGCGAGACTGAATCGTTTGCCATGTTTAAGGAACATGCAGATAGCCATGAATTGAGGCAGCGTAAGACAGCACAAACGATGCATGAAGAGCAGGTAACAAAAAGAAAAAAGGTATGCGAAACAGACATGCAATGACTAAGCTTTTCACATTAGATGACTGATTCCTTTGGGTCTTTGGGTCGCAACCATTTTGATGATATTTCAGAAATGGAACGCTCCATCTCACTACGCAAAAGTAGATTGGAACGGGAAAATGAATTGTTACTAAAAGAAGAAAAGGAGCTTGAAGAGCGTAAGCAATCCTTAAACTCAAAAGGCAACAATATCACAGGCGTTGTCATGGATGAGGAGATAACGGCCAATCCCTTTACTGATGCTCTCTTTACTGAAGAAGAGCAACAAAGGCCAGTCATCTTCCACCAACCTTCAGACGAAGACGATTGGTCAGAGATTAGTGGTACACGAAGAAATTCTACTGACAGCTTTGAGTCAGTGCAACATGAATAATAAAAAAGGATTTATTTCTTAAACTTGTTGATGAATTCTTGCTTAAACTCAGAGTCCTTTGGGATGATAATAAAAGAGGGAACACCATTTTTGATGACATATTGCTCTAGAGAAAGGACCTTTTTCAATGGCAATTTCTTACCAATCTTGATCAATTTGGGACTCAGACCACGAGTGTCTTCGAAATAAACTTCCAAATCTTCTACTTTGTATTGTTGCTTAGCATCCCATGGAGCAGGCTGTTCAAACATAATTTCGAGATGGTCCTGGAATGTGTTTGTTTCGTTAAATGATTGGATATAGTCTGATTCCTTATATTCGGGATACAAAAAGAAGACGGGCCAATTCAATGTCTGTGTTTCATGATCGAATTCAATATTTGCCTTTTCTCTCACTTCTTTATCAACCACTTCGATTTTAATGTTGCGTTCCTAAAATTTACATGTCAATAAACTAAAAAGAAAGAAAATGGAATAAATTACCTTGAAGGCATTTTCCAAGATTGTCTTCTTGTTACGCTCACGCTCCTCTCTTTCTTCCTTTTGACGGATCTTTTCGTCAATCATATTCTTACGAGTGGTGGCCTTTTCCAGAATATCCTTGATGGGCTTGTTTTCAGGATCAATCGTCAATGCATGGTTACAACAATCGATAGCTTCTACTAATTTGTCTAATGCAAACAATGCTTTGGAGGATCGATAGAATGCCTTGATGTTTTTGGGATTGATTTGAAGGCACTGAGAACAATCTCTAAGAACACGACCATAGTTCTTTAGCTCAAGGTTACATGCTGCACGATTGGCTAGACAGGCTTCAATGATTGTTTGATCTTTGCATTCGGTATCAATGGCCTTTGTATAATAGGTAATTGCATCGGGGTATTTAGCCTTTCCTGCTCTAAAACAATCATTTCCTTGCTCTCTAAAGTTTTGTGCAATCTCTAGTATTGAATTAACTCACTGTTTTTTTTTTAACGAAGAATAACTTTAGTTTACCTTCGGGTGTACCGTCGAAAGCAAGCGATTGAAGTGCTGATAAAGCAATGTTTTCTTCTTCAGGTAAATCGTTCATGAACAAAGGAACTCGAGACAATTCTTGGTCGAGATTGTCAAAGTCCATGGTGAATTGACTTCGCTTGGGTTCGGGACCGGCAGGTACATTGGTGTCTGTCATGTTGTAAATAGAGAAATGCAAAAAAAAAGAGTTAAAAAAAAAAAGAAAAAAAAAAAAAGACAGCTAAACAAATACAGAACAAGCCACTTGCAAGAGAATGCATCAGACAATAGTCGTTTTCAATTTGAATGCCTTGGTTGAGTCCAAGTCGTTTTTTTTCTCGGAAGAATAAGTTTGTACTTTTTTTTTCTTGTAGCCTAGTGATGGGCCACAAAGTAATATTGGATGACAATGTGATGCATAATCGTCATTTGTCATGGCTCATATCCTTATAAGGATCTACTTGATCTTCATGAAGCTTTGGTCTCTACAAGTAATTTGTTAGGGCTTGTTTCTAATCCTTTGAGTGCACAATAAGAACAAAAGAGGATAGAAATCATACATCCAATATGCGTCATTTAAGTCAGCTAAAAAAATCGCTTGGGCAACCTTTTTTTTTGTTTTTCTTTTTTCTTCTTTTTTTTTTTACTAAAAATTATGCATAGACTACTACCTCTTTCTAGAAGTTTATTACAGACACCTATTCGCCAAAATCCTTCTCGGGCTTTTCGACTTGCTTTATACTCATCTCTACGTAGAACACGTCAAGCAGGTAACTGGGAGCAGAGAATGAACCATCACAACAGAAAGAAAAAAAAAAGATTGACAGACTGCCTCTTTAAGGTCCTCGTAGTCGTGTATTGAATCATATAGAACCACTGCGAGTTAATAAAAAACGCAGCAGTACCGTTCTGGAAGAACCAAAAGTAGCTACGGAAGATGCATTATGGTATGAAAAGGCTGCACCTACTAGTAGTGTGAACACACTTGTGGAAGTACCTATTGATAAAGAACATCAAGTGATTAAGCCTGATTCTACGGGTGCACAATTATTGACACAGTCAGCCATTATTGTGGGTCGTGAACTAGAGATGATGAATGTATTCTTGGGATATGAGCAAGCCAACAAATATCGCATCATGGACCCTCATGGTAATCACATTGGTTATATTGCAGAAGAAGAAGGCTTTGCCAAATCATTGAGTCGACAGTTATTAAGAACACATCGTAAAATGAAGGCAACTATCATGAACACCCAAGGAGAAGTCATGTTCAAGATTGAGCGTCCTTATTCATTAGTGAACAGTCGTATCTTTATCTATACCGCTGAGGATGAACTAGTGGGAGAAGTGCAACAGCGATGGCATTTGATGAGAAGAAAGTACGACTTGTTTGTAGGGTAAGTTCTATTTCTTTGGAGGGGGGGAAGGCGCTTTCTTTTCTGATTGAGTTCTTTAGTACTACACAATTCGCTACCATTGACACACCCTTTTTAGGTTGGGATTTCAATCTACAGGATGAAAAGGGTGGTGTGTTGGGTAATGTGAGTCGCAACTTTGTTGGATTTGCCAGAGAAATCTTTACGGATACAGGTGAATATGTGCTCAGAATGGATGCTGTGGAGGGTAATTCAAGAGGTATGACATTGGATGAGCGTGCAGTAACACTCGCTTGTGCTGTCTCTATTGATTTCGATTACTTTTCAAGACATTCAACTCATGGGTAAGTCATTCTTTTTGGCTGAGAGATGATGGAGGGCTTCTCGAGGCCATCAAAGAAGTGCTGTCTTTTTTTTTTTACTAAAGAAAGTTTTCTTTTCTAGTGGTGGTGGTTTCTTGCCCTTCCCTATGTTTGGTTATGGTGGCACCTCAGAGCCTTCTCCAAATGAAGAAGGCAATGGTGAGTCTACAGCAGGTCCTATGCCTACAAACGAACCCTCAAATACCGATTATCCCTCACAACACCCACCTGCTTCACCTCAAGATAGCACAACTGAATGGGGAGATCCTTGGTTGTCGGACGAAGAAGCTGGTGTGAGTAATCCCGATGACGGACCTGGATTTTTCGAGACATTGAATGACTTTTTTGGTGACAACGATCAATAAAAAATCTATTTTTCTTTTTTCTTTTATTTTCTTTTTTTTTCAAATCGATATGCTATCACGTCGTCTATTAAAGCCCATATCTACAGTGAAGCGCTCATTTCATGCTTTGGCTGCTTCCAAGGAATTTGTGATCACTCCCGAGATTCAGACGGCTATTCAGAATAAAGGACCTGTGGTTGCTTTAGAGTCTACTATTATTAGTCATGGTATTATAAAAAAAGCAAGATGGTGTGAATTTAGAGATTGACTAGATTTCTTTATACTCCGTCTTAAATAAGGTATGCCTTATCCTCAAAATGTAGAGACAGCAAGAGCTGTGGAAGACATCATTCGTAAAGAGGGAGCCATTCCTGCAACCATTGCTTTAATGCATGGCAAAGTACATGTTGGTAAAAAAAAAAAGAAAGAAGGTTGAGTAAGACTGAATGTATTAACTCAAATATGATAAGGTTTGACGGATGAAACCTTGGAGCATCTTGGTAAAGTGGGTCGTGAAGCACAAAAGACATCACGCCGTGATTTGCCATTCGTTCTCTCTCAGGTAAGACCCCTTTTGATCTATAGGTTGAAATAGAATAAGGCGTCTAAATTTGATACTAGAACAAAGTAGGTGCTACTACTGTAGCCAGCACAATGATTTTAGCTAGAGCTGCTGGTATTCCTGTTTTTGTCACTGGTGGTATTGGTGGTGTTCACCGAGTGCTGAACAATGTGAGTTTTTAAAAAAAAAGAAGAAAGAAAAGCAGATACTAAGATATGGGTGCACTCATCTCAATTGTAGCATTTGATATCAGTGCTGATTTGATGGAATTGGGCAGAACTTCTGTCGCTGTGGTGTGTGCAGGTGTAAAGAGTATTTTAGATATACCCAAGACATTGGAAGTATTAGAAACACAGGGCGTAACAGTGGCCACCATGGGCAAGACAAAGCAATTTCCTGCTTTCTATACACCTGATAGTGGCTATACAAGCCCTTATCAATTCGAAGAGCCTCTAGATGCTGCCAAATCCATTGTTGCTAATCATCAACTTGAGCTAAACAGTGGCATGGTCTTTGCCTGTCCTATTCCCGAATCAGAAGCTGCTGATACAAAGAAGATTCAACATGCTATTGATACAGCTGTTTCAGAAGCTCGATCTAGTGGTGTTGTAGGCAAGGAAGAGACACCCTTCTTGTTAAAGCGAATTGCAGAGTTGACACAAGGTGAATCTTTAGCTGCTAGTAAGTGTGATCTCTCTGTTTTGATTCTATGTTTTCTCATAAACCTCATCTGAAATTAGACATTGCTTTGGTTAAGAATAATGCTCGCATTGGTGCTCGAATTGCTGTTGAACTTGCCAAATTGCGAGGACAATAAATAATTTATGTAGTAATATTATGTATCAAGAAAAAAAAATATGCTTCCTTCTTTTTAAAAAAACTATACACGATTGTTTTCCAATTGTTGGACAACATCTCGCCAAATCTGTACGCTCTACAATAAGGAATGAAATAAGCAAACAATACAGAAAACAAAGAATGAGACTTACATTGCGATAAAAATCCACTTTACTATCTGTGTATGATTTAAGTGAATCAAACATTTCTACCTGTCTGTTTTGGTTGAAAAAGGCGTCTTCTTTCTTTACTTGGTCAGAAAACGCAGTGGTCACTTGATGGGTCTGCTCAATTGCCTCTTGCAACTCTCTCACTCGTTCATCAAGCTTAAGTACTTTTTCTCGCTTGATCTTTTCTGAATCTGCACCTCGCACTTCATTCAGTTTGCCTGTAATAAAGCTAGCGACACTGCTACTCGTTATGCCTAGATTGCTATGGCTGCCTGATTTCTTTTTTCCTCGAACAAGATCAGCACGCTCATCCACAGTGGCTGTTAAATAATCGGATAGCTCTTCAAAATCCAGCTGTTTTTGATCACGTAATTTAAGTACATCTTTAATGGCATGAAAATAAGCCATATAGTCATGCACTTCAAGTTGCCATTGGCTTTCGTGTGTCGCTAACTTGGAGAGGTGCGTAGTGTATTGCTCAAGACCGTCAGCAAAGACAGTGAGATCTTTTTCAAAAGAAGGTTCTATCTGAGCTAATCCTCTTGTACTGCTGGTGAACTCTTGATAGTCTTGGTATAAGTCTTGTGTTCGTTTTGTTGTTCTCAGCAGTGTTTTCTGTAACATGTCCAAGTTTTCTTCCATTCGATCGCTACGCTCCTTCATCTCTACAAATCGAGGGTCAGGTTTACGAATCTTGGAGAATGCGTTCAGAAGGGAATCTCCAATGGTATCAATCATCGTCTCCTGTCCTTCTCTGGATGCTCTTGCAGAAGCATCATTCTAGTGGCTCCTCATTAATCATTTGCTTACTTTAGCAAAGTATGAACTTACGAATTCAGAGGATTCAAGAAACATAATAAAGAAATCGGCTCGACCAAGGACAGGATGGCGAGCAATACGTTGAATGAATCTCTCGAGGCTGATTCTTCTCTTTTCAATGAATTCGGTACTAAATCGGTCTCCTTTCACATACTCTTAAAAAGGAATTGTATCATATGTTACACAGAGTATTATGAAAGAAAGAGAACTATACCTAATCGATGTTTGTCTGGTAATGGAGGAACAAAACATGCAGGAAAATGATTGTAAAGTACATTATGTAGCCAAACAAAATCTTGAAAACGCCTTCGTACTTGTTTTCTCTTTTTTTTTGGGGGATAATGAGCGAATGATATCATTGTTTCCTTTTGATTTCATACAATGGAGTTTACTTACATTGGATTGAACAAGGTACGTAATAAACGTACTGGCTTGCTCAGTTTCCTTTCTGGGTTCCATTACAAACACTCTTTTATTTAGTACGATAGGTTGTTTTTTGTGCTCTGTGATGCTTTCGTTACTACTACTACTGCTGCTGCTGCTACTACTACTATTGTTGTTGTTATGATGATTGTTTTCTTCATCTAAAAATAATGGATTGGAAGAGCTATGGTGATTGTCAGAAATATCAATGTCCACATGAGACGAATCCGAGATATACTAAAAGGAAAAAGAGTACTAAGTCATATTTCTCTTTATCTATCTGGTTGCTTTTGAAGCTGTTTCTTACGCTATGTGAAGTAAGAATGGCAGGCTCATTGTCATGACTTAGAGGATCAAGTAAGGCTGGAGAACTAAGTTGGTCTACACTATTCCACTGAACCTCAAATTGTTCGTCTGTAAACTGAGACATAGAATATAGCAAAAAAAAAAGAAAAAAAAGAGTGTTATGCTGCATTGTCTTTGCGCACTCTTCTATTTCTAGGTTTTTTAAGCCAATAGAATCGATTTGTAGGTGACTCGGTGTGTGAGTTCATTGAAACCTGTGATTCTCCTTTATATAAAGTTACACAAACCAGAATTTGACTTTGGAGCTGTCTGAGGAGAAGAAATTGTACAATAACATATCTCAGTTGGGGGGGGGGGAACTACCCGACAATAAAGACTGCATATTTTAAAGAACAGAGATGACGCATTGTTTGAATATCATTTTGCACAGGTGTGCAATGTTAATGACTCTTTATTTATGTATGCTTGTCATTTAGAGTATCGACAGAAGCCAGGAAGGTCTTTTGAATAGGCACTATGATAAGTATCAGATATTCTCAAAGTCAGAGTTTCCTCCATC
>JAIWNE010000130.1:0-91949 GCA_025331445.1 Blakeslea trispora | reverse complement strand
AGGAGTTGAAATGTCTTGTCATTTTTTGAAGAAAAAATGTAAAGACCTGAAAAATCACTGCTTAAAAAATTGGAAAATAATTTCGGAAACGAAAAAATTAAAAATTGAGAATAAGACTCACAAAATAATTGGGAAAATCTTTTAAAAATGGGAAATAAAAATCTTAAAGCAGTGAAAAAAAGAGACACTCAAAAATTAAATGCCAAAAAAACTTGAAGAAAAAAAACACTTAAATAAAGGCATCTAAAGCAGAAGATACTGAGATAAACACATTGAAATAAACGCACTAAGATAAACATACTTGAATAAAACCTTTGAAGAAAAGACAACTTGTAAAAATTAAAAGCAAAAAAAAAGAGTCTTGTGAAGAACATGCAAGCTCATCTCGGTCTCATGTTCCAAATAACCCAGTAGTGCGTTCAAGGTAAGCCTCTACTCTAAAACCCCCTTTCTCCTGTTCCATTTCTGCAAGCTTAACAGGTCAAAATATAAGAAGTAAGAACTTGCAACAGTCCATTTACATCTTTTTCCTCTTGTATATGCTCATTTTATACCAAAATCCACATTCTTTCTTTTCATGTACTGAGACAGAAGTAAATAGAGGGTTGATCCATAAAATAACTCGTAAACAGTCGTTGTTTATTGCGAAAAGTGTATTCCATTCATAAAAAAGAGCTTCTCGTTCATAAAGTAGTCCACTTCTTTTCAAAACCAAAAAAGAGAAAGGACATAGCTGATTCACAACACGGCAATGTAACTTACCTTTTGCTTGGCATGTATGATGAGGATCAGGCTTAGTACTGAAGAAGAAAAAAGTAGCAGTCTGGTATTTTTTTCTTTTTTAGATTGAAGTCAACTTGCAGCTTAAAAGCTTTCCTGACTGTTCTCTTTTCGTTGTACTTCCAAACCAGAGTCCACGCTTGGAATGTCTGTGTTCAATATACTGCATTGCTGAAATGACATAAGCTCGCTAAGTCTCATCTGCTTTTAGCACGATAAATAAAGTATGAGTTGAGGCTACTTGTAATAAAAAAAAATAAATAAATTCAAGAGAGAGAAAAAAAGAGTGTGTGAGATTTTGGCTGAGATTGAATAGAGCTATTTCTCTTTATTTTTTATTTTTTCAAAGTGTACTCATATGTGCCCATGTCGACAGGTCTAATGTCGTTTTTTCGACACAAAAAAAGAAAAGAGGTGTCTGTTTGTAGCTATATTAAAGGGACATACTACCGGATGCTTATAGTGCACTTGAAGCGCTCTCTTAGTCGCTTTTCATAGATTTTTTAACGGTTAAGTAAAGTCAAGATATTTTATTCTTGTGTCGGTGATTCAATAATAAAATCTGTCAGTGTGATATTTCTCTCTCTCTTTCTTTTTCTTTTGTTATTGACAAGACCCAAATAGGAAGCTGTCAATAAGTTGATTTTTTTTCTTTTTTCCTTTCTTTCCCTTTTTCTCTCTTTTTTATTACTTTTTTTTAAGTATACAGGTAAGTCTTTTTCTTTTTTTTTCTTCAGTCCAGCCACTAATAGTCTACTTCCATTTACTTAGTTCTTGTCTTTAATTGATATGCGTTTACTTTGTTGTATGACTTGAGGTAATTATTCATAAGCATCTATGTTGTAATTCTTTTTATTCACGTACTTTTTTCGTTTAGAGCCTAGTTGTGCTTAATAATGATATTATTTACAAGGACCCTGTTGATGGCTTTTTTAAATGTAAGTAAGATATCAGAATCTATGATTTCAGTATAACTTATTGCTTTCTTTTTAGGCTTTCAAATGCTGGCATGCTCCTTTGACACGGTAAACTGGCTTTCGTATTGCCTTTAACCATGGATTGTCTGTAAGTACATTTGTCATATCTTTTTGTGCTATTTCGCTTTTAACTAGCAACATCGCTTGAGAGATGAGGACTACAGAACGAGAGAAAGGCTCTTAGTGTAACGGCTTTTAAAGAAAGACATGGTCAACAATATGCGATAGTCACCTAGCCAAACGGTTTCTTCTTCTTCTAGTTCTTCTAATTCTTCTTCGGTATACACCAGCAGTAACCACCATGAAGGATCTGTAACCTATACCTATGTGCGTGTACACGTCTATTTTACCTGATGTCTACTAATCAGAGGGAGAAAAAAAATTATAAAAAAAAAAATAAGAGAAATTTCCCCTCAAGCGTGGGCGGACATTGAACACCCATTTTTTTTTTTCAAACGTGTTTTCAGCCCTTTCCTCCAAAGTGCGTCAACACAGTGAGAAATCGCTCTCATGGCGCATGTAGCCTCGCCGGGGTTTCAAGTTTTCGATTTCCAACCCGCGCGGTCTTTAAATATAATGAATATTCTTTATGTTGTTTGTGGGTCATACGAAACTGGAATGAAATTTGGAGTAAGAGTTATTGTCATGCTTGTATTTTGGCAAACTATTTGTTAAGTCAATCGAACCAAAGAATGTTTACTATCGGGTTTTAATCGGAGTAAGAACGGAAAATCGATATTTTTATAATTTGTAGTGATACAAAACAGAACTTGTCTCCGACACAGCTTGCTATCAAATATTATAAGATATCGTATTTTCACACCAAATTCGCGAATTTTCAAATCCAATTCGCGAATCTGCAAAACCAAACTCGCGGATTTTACAAACGATATTCGCGGAAAATACACACAAAAATTTATTAATCATCAAAAGTAACATTTTCTCCTCTAATACATCTGTTTAGATTTTCAATGCAGTGCTTTGTCCACCCTTCACAATCTTCGGGACGGACGCTTCTTTCTGCTTGCTCGATGACCTTATTCATCATCTCCTTCTCCTCTCTTGGCGATCTTCTTACGAAGTTCTTGAGTTTAGCAAAGCATGACTCAATTGGATTGAACATGGGAGAGTAGGGGGGGAAGAAAATGACAAGTGTGTCTTGAGCGGCTAATGATCTCCTGGACTTCTTTACTATGATGAAATTTAGCATTGTCCATGATGATAAACACGGGCTGTTTATACTCTTTGTCAAGCCACTCAATCAACTGCTTCATAAATTCAGCAAAAATGAATCGATTGGTAGACCCATTGATCATCACAGACTGAAGTGACTCCACTCTGTGGATTGTCATGGCACCGATGATTGAGATGTTCTTGCTTCTTTTTACTTTGGTTAACACGTGAGCTTTTTTCCCTCTTTTTGATCGAGCTTGACCTGGAACCATGCAAGCGTTAAAGCCACATTCGTCAACAAAAACACAGTTAGCTGCATAATTAATGCCTTTAATTGACAGGTCCTCGGCATATTGTCTTCTGCTTGCTTTTAGCTGCTATGTAGTCTGGACCATCTCCAAGGGTGAGCTTCTTTTCAGTGTTAACATGAGGTGGTCATTAATATGCTTGTGCAAGGCGCTTATGCTGATGGATTTCTCTTCAGGAAATTCTTCAGGAAACTTTGCCATGAGCTTTAATCGTAGCTGCTCCAAAGTCAGGATGTTTCCTTCTTCTTCTTCATCAATTAGGTCCCTTAAAAAGTTGGAATGTTGTTCCTTGATCTTTATGTACTTAGGACCACCGCGCTTCTTGTATTCAACGCTATCGTACTTGCGTCCTCTTTTAATTATACCACGCACAGTACTTTCAGAAAGTCTGTATTTGATAGCGAGCTTGGTTGTTGGTGTTGCTGTTGCAAAGGCTTCTTCACAGATTTTTCTACGAAGTTCTTCGGTTGTTCTGGTATAAGTCTTGCGAGATTGCTTAGCATTGGTGTTAGCTTGATTAGACATTTTTTTGTATTGCGAGTAATGGTTTATACAACGATCAAAGTAGTAAGAAATAGTTAGATATCTTAAATTCTGATGATTTATTGATTTAATGATTTAATGATGTAATGATTCAATGTATTTTTTGCGAATATCGTTTGTAAAATCCGCGAGTTTGATTTTGCAGATTCGCGAATTGGATTTGAAAATTCGCGAATTTGGTGTGAAAATACGATACAAACCGCACCTCCATTGCGGTATTAAAATTAGCATCTCCGCTGCGCTCTGGTTAATTTTCTTGACCTTCACTATGGTTCGGTACGCTGCGCTTTGTAATTTGCTCGTGCTGCCGCAGGCCAACTAATCCGATGAGAAGATCAAAGTGGGGCCCCACCCATATTTTTTTTTGAACCTTCGCTATGGTATAAAATAACCTTTTCGCTGCGCTTCGTGTATTTTAAACCGTCGCTTTAGTGAAAAAAAAAACATGTGTCCCGGGGCAGTGGAAACGAATTAAGCTAATTAGATGATTTGAAAAAAGCCTAATAGTATGAGTTAGATTGTACTTTTTTCATAGAGGTATAGATTTTGTTTTTATGGTCAGATGAGTTTATTGTTCTAAATAGCAAAAGTAGATTGAGATAATATATGTAAGGTAATTGATAAGATTGTTTTTAAGATTCCATGTTGATATCAGGGCTGTAATTTTTAATAACTTCTGTATAAACAACATTGCGTGTGTATGTTTCATTTGATGATTGTATGGAGTGTGGAAGCTTTGTGTTGCAGTTGCTGTCCACCATTATCTTAATTGATTCAGGGGTTTTGACTCTGGGTAAGGCTACATATAGTTGGCCATGACCAAAAACATGGTTTGGTAGATACAATCCAAGGCTATCTAAAGTTTGCCCTTGAGCTTTGTTGATAGTCATTCCAAAAGCAAGTCGCACAGGAAACTGACATCTTTCAAAAGGCATAAGAACAGAGGGATCATTGTCTGTATGGATTTTGACTCTTGGAATATACACAACGGTTCCAGCATGAGATCCTGTTGCAATGCAAGCTTCTATGACATTTGCGAGCAGACACTTAACAATTAAGCGGGTGCCATTGCAAAGTCCTTGCTTGGGATTGAGATTACGCAAACACATGGCAGGAACGCCTATTTTCAATGTCAATGCATGTGGTGGCAAGGAACCTGTTTCAATGGAATTTAGAAGCTCAGTTGGTGCAAGCTGTTGATTATCCATGTTTTTTGGTTTATCAGCACTGTAGTAGGTTCTTGATTCACCTGGGAAAACTCTAAGCAGCAGCTCATTTATGCTGGCTACATCTTTGTTCTTAGTAGTCAAGATAGCTGAAGACATCATGGAACTGTGATCGATTGTCTGAGGATTTGAATACAGTCCAGGATAAACACCCCTCAAGAGATTGATCAAGTTGTTACCAGGAATAACCATAGCTTTTGGAAGCTTAATCAGATCGGTCTTAGTCGGGCGCTGGTAGATATTGATTGAAAGAGTTTCAACCTTATCATCCCCTATATCAAGAAAATAGTCTGCAAATGATTGTAATTGAAGAGCAAGATTGGGATTATCACGGTTGAGAGCTTGTTTGACTCGCATGTTTACACGAAGTTTGAGCACTGTGATGTTTTGCCAAAGGGAAGACATGTTTAAACATGACGATACAATATCAGCTCTACTACCTTTTGGAATTACAGGCATAATTTGTCTAAAGTCACCACCAAACACAAATAGACAGCCACCAAAAGGAATATCGGCAAAAATGGGGGTTTCGGCTTTAAGGATATCCCGAAATGTTCCATCTACTGCTTCATAAACTTCTCTGCTTATCATAGAAGCCTCCTCCCTGTTATATTCTACGAATATAACAGGCACAAAAATATGACAAAAGTTTAAAGACGAATAAAGTCGATTAGAACCAGAACGGCCAAAAAAGATAGATATGAATCTGATCCGCGTTTATTTCAAATATGTGCCTAGTATTTATACTTTCTACAATGACTGAGTAACAATCCTTAATTTAACTGAGTGACATGAATAACAGCTTATTTTTGGCGTAATGGATACAGAGTGAGTACCTCTTGTGTATAAACCATAATCCACTATTTGTGCTTCAATCCAAGTGTACTTGATACAAATGAAGTGTGATCCGATCTTTTATTTTAGACTGAGTTTAGATGTCAATTAAGCTATAGCCAGTTATAGCTGTAGAGCCGTGAGCACGTTTAGGTCTGTATTATGACTCAGATAGGGTAGAGTGTAGGCTGTATACAACACATTTCAAAATGAAAGGAGTTCCTGCTTTAAGAGGCATATTAGAAAAGGACGACTTCATTTGCAAAACAGATTTAAAAGATGCCTACGTCGTAATTCCAATTCACCAACAGTCTCGTCAGTTTTTGACGCGTCACCATCAAAGAACTGTTTACCAGTACAAGATCTTGGTCTTTGGACTCAGCGTGACCCCAAGGGTTTCCAGCAAACTCATGCGGTTCGCACTAGAAATTTTAAGAAAGGAAGGCGTTCGTATAGTATATTGCTTAGACGACATTTGTGTACTAAAAAAAAGCCAAAAAAAAGTTCCCGAGTTAACAAAGAAAGTAATATTAACTCAGAAGCATTACATTTCTGCATAAATAAAGTAAAAAAATGGTTTCACACCTTTAAGAACTCAAGATTTCCAAGGATTCAATTCAACACAAAGAGGTTTTTTATCAGAGTTCGTCAAGCAAAGATACAAAAGGTCATTCACCAAATCAAACAGAGCCTGAGACCAGACCACCAATACAGCTGTCGTTGGTTTGCAGAACTTTTGGGAGAAATAACTTCTGTAATTCCAGCAATAGGAGAAGCGTTTTAACACATTCTCTGTCTACAGAGAGACCTCTCTCACAGCTTGGGTCTTCACCATCAATATTGGAACGGAAGATTCCAGTTGAGTCTTCCAGCTAATACATAACTACAACGGTGGCTGACATTTGCACTGAAAAAGAATTGTCTCCTTATCCGAACTCTACCATTGACCCATTCAAGCCTAACGATACACACGGATTCATCCGACACGGGTTGGTGAGTGTCGTCAAAAGACATGAAGATACTCAGTTTCTCGACCAAGAAAGAAAAGCTAACATCTATAAATGCCTGAGAGCTACAAGCAATTTATTTCGCTTTAAAGCTTCATTCCAAAAAATTCTAAGGTAAAAAGACAGAAGTATTTCCAGACAACAAGATGGCGTTAAAATATACCACCAAGTTAGGATGAATTTTTTTGTCTTTGTTTTAAAAGCTATCCGTGATGATACAAGATCTTTTCAACGCTTACAAGTTGAAAGCTACGAATCACCACATCTCAGGATTGAAGAATGTAGCGGCCTACTAATTGAGCCAAGTACAGAAAAAGCTCCTTTACGATGCAGTCTTGCCGCAGAAGACAATTCAGCTAATCCAACGAACTTGGGGTTCTCTGACGACGAATGCGTTTGCATCACGGCAAACTAAAAAGCTGCTAATGGTTTGGAGCTTGAGGCGGGATCCAGATGTCCAAACGACGGATGCTATTCGCCAATTATGGTCTTTATCTATTTTTACCGTGAAAGCTAGTTCCAAGAGTTTTACAGAAGTTGAAACGAGAGATAATCCAATCTGCAGTGCTGATATTCTCTTAATGGTCAACGCAGCACTGGTTTATCATGTTGCTCCAGATGGAATAGCTGTCCTCTCCTTTAATGTTCATATGGAAAAGCAACAAATGATTGCTTAAAAGTTATTCTGAAAAAACGCAGAAACAGGGCATTTTTGAGGAATCAACCAGCTTATTAGAGAAGAGTCAGCGAAACAAAACCTGTAAAAATCATGTTTTGAAATGAAAAAAATGGACTACCTGGTGTAACGAACAAGTTTCCTAGGTTAACCCAACAGCCTACGGTCCTTTAGTCGTCCTCAAATTTCTTACTGTCAGCAATACATATGCTTGTTTCACTCTGAATGAATACCGCTCCTCGAATGCATCAGCTTTTCGAATCTTGACCCCTCGAAAAACGCCTATTGCTAAAGTCAATTTCTTTCGGTCAAAGAAACACCGAGAAGTCAAGATTCCCACTACCTCTCGACTACAGACATGGGATATAGATGTTATTGTGTCATACATTTTGGATCATTATTCTACTATTTAAGACATTTTCTTGTATGGCTTGCAACAAAACACTCTTCTCCTTTTTTGCCTCTCAACCATAGTCCGTTCTTGATTAGACATAGACCGCCTTTAGTTTAGGGATGTCCTCGATTTGTCTCAAGCAAATCCTACATCCCTCACTCTTCATTTCTGTGAAGGAAAAAAAGTCCAAGTCAAAACTGTTCAATTAGACTTCAACTGAAGTTGAAGAACTCTGTCCTGTACAAACTGCCTACCAATTCACCGAAAAATCTCCTTCTCTTCAGATTTCTTTACCTCTTGATCACAATTACTTCCTTGACTACAACGAAGAATCTGACAAGATCAATTTCATACGTCCATCAACTCTCTAAGCGTGAATAAGAACTTCAATAAAGAAGGCTGGTATAGATACGGAAGTCTAGAAACCACATTCGTTTCATTCAGCCTCAAGTACAAAAGCAGTTGAACAAGGGTTCTTCATGGAAGAAGCGAAGTAGCATGCAAACTGAAGTATCCGCTCAAACACCTCTGAAAAGCACTATTAAAAACCTCTTACTCAACAAGATACAAGTACTCAAGTAGCCAATTCAATTTATTCAACAGAAAACCGTATCACATTGGAGGTCGGAGTCGAGCCAACAAGGATTGTTTTAGAAGCGACAAACAATACCAAAGTTGATGAGACAAAGACTAAAAGTATGATGCGCGCCCGCTTCCCTTCTTTTTGGTCTCGTCTTTTCTCGAGACTTCTTATGATTCTCAGGTCTTATCATTCCTTCCCCTAAAATATATTAAGTGGATTACCTATGATGTTTAGTACGGAAGATATGAAGGAAAAGGGATGGTTTATTTCCTGACGTATTTATATGAAACCAAAGTGTAACTCAGAGAGCATGTACCATGTTTTTAGTCTCCGTCCAATCAACTTTGATATTTTTATTATTTTTTTGAAATCGGCAGAATTTGGCCTAAATTGTGTTGGCCTAAACTGTGTAGGGGTAAATCTAATTTTTAAGAATTGACTTTTTATTTTTGTTTTTGTTTTTTCATTCATCTTGGGTTCATAATGTAAACTACTCCAAATTGAATGAAACTTGTATGAAAAGATAGCGCTATTTTTGCCTTACTATTCGGTTATTTTATCTTTGATTTTTGATCAAGATCAAGTGAAAATAAAAATAAAAATAAAAAATTAATTCTTGAAATTCAAATTTACCCCTACACAGTTTAGGCCAACACAATTTACGCCAGATTTTGTCGATTTTAAAAAAAAAGTAACATATTTTAAAAAATTCAGAAAAAAAATACTGGCAGGGGTGCAAAAACGAAAACATCATTTAGGCTTGTTTTGAGAACATCGCTTGTTAAGAAACAGAAGAGACGCAAACAAACACCTCTTTTAGGAGCATCTTTGGATGAGTGGGGGATTAAGTACCGATAGTATGCGGTTATATGAAGGCCTCCTCTTTTCGAAACGTCAATGAAAGAGGTCGTTTTCTCATGCCGATTGGAATTTAGGTTTGTCTTTCTTTGAAAAGATCTATTCTAAAATGTTGCTTCTCTTTTCTGGTATCACTCTATGAATTAGGCCTCCTTATGATTATCCTTATCAATCAGCTCATCCCTCAACCGAGTATAAGTTTTGTCTTACTATCAGTTTACCAATTAGTTTGTTGCTTCATCTATCAACTAGGTCATCTACCTGTTCTTTTAACACTCGATTATACAATCTATCTTGTTGTCTATCATCTAAATTCACAAACTATTTACCAAGCTCTCTATCTTGCTGTCTATCTTGCTGTCTATCATACAGTTTCCAAGTTAGCTTGTCGTTTGTTTCATCAATCTGTTCATCTACCACTCTATTCTGAAGTCTATTTAACTATCTATCCTATGATCTGTCAAATGGACTATCATTTAGTGTATCTGTTAGTCTGTCAAATGCTCTGTCAGTTATACTATTCACTGGTCTGTGAAACAACATGATGTGTGAATTGTAGTCTAGACTTTAACTTGAAATTATCATTGAATTATCTTATAAAACCATGCATCTTATAACACTCTTTGGATTTTTAATGATAAAGCGGTGTTTAAATGGTGGAAAGTTTGAAAAGAAAAATCAAGGCTTATAAAGCTCAAGACTGGAGGCACTGTGAAACAGATGTTTCTACGTCCCCCCCATATGAACCAAGTATGTACGGATCTGTAGAAATACTAAATAATATCATTAATTTGGGTCATCGAGCTTTTTTATCCTACACAACAAGTGAAGTTTTGATCTCATGTATTGCAAAGCCTGTTTTTTTAGTCAAGTAAAATTTGATCATTGTTTAACATTATAGAACTTGGTTATTAAATAGTTCCTGACATCTAGAACCGATAAGAGACTTAATTACAACCCAAGTTAAGAAAAGAAAGTGATTCTTATCATCTTGTACAAGGAGTGGGAATCACTATACATTTGATATAACAGTAATTGTGGGTGTGCGTGTGCGTGTGTGTGTTTTTCAGACCAGATCAAGAAGAAAAAAGAAAAAGAAATATAGGGGCATATCAAACAAAAGGCTAACAAGAAGCCAAGAGCAAAGGTTTATTCATGAGAAATTCAATTCACCATGACCAAAGAAACAGTCATCACCTTTAGGACATTTGCCTGTACTGAAAAAGAATTTGCAAGGCAAAATCTCTTGTTCGAGCCGCTTTCTTTCTTCTTCGGTGCAACCACTATGACTGAATGTGCATTCATCACCGTTGTTGCAAAATCCTTTCAAGTAATAAAAACGACATGGCCCTGTCAAGGCACGAAGCATTTCTCTGCTCTCATTGGTCAATGGAGCATGTGAATAGCTACAGAATTGGTTGTTGCACTTGCCTTTCAAAAAGTGGAACCGACATGGCTCAATTGACAAATCCTAGAGATTAAAAGAAAGTGGATTAGATTCAAGTCTAGTCAGAGCTAGTTTTTTGTTGTTATTGAGTGTACTTACATGTGAAAATTCGCAATCATCCAGCTTTGAGCAAGAGTTCGTCTTGAAGAACTGACAAACTACCTTTTTCTTTGCTGTCACAGCTAATTTGCTTGGATTATGTCTAAAGGTACACTTGTCACCCTAAAAATAAGATATAAATTTGAGTGGTCTGCTTTGTATATATAAAAAGGTGTCTGATTGCTGACTTACATCTCTACAATAACCACGTAAGAAACGCTTACAATCTACGTGAGCAACAAACGGAGTCTTCTGGCACTTGGTTGCACGATTGTTCTCACCTACATCTTCCAATTGACGTTTCTTGCTACTGTAATTATAATTATTGTAACTGTTGCAATTGTTGTTGTTGCTACTGCTGTTGTTGTAGTTGTTTAATATGGTTGTCACTCAAATGCTGACGCTTGACAGGCCTTTGAAGCTCGTTTTCGGCTTTTCGCTTCTGTGACTTATCATAGCCAGAAAGCAACAAGTCAAAGTCATCCCGATTGTTGTTGTTGTCGTTGGACAAGTAGTTATCATGAGTCTTGGTAGCTTCTCGGGCGTTCATTTTCTTTGTCTGGTTATTCTTCTTCTTTCTATTCTTCTTCTTGTCTTGTGAAATGCCCTCGGAATAAGGCGACAATATCGAAGCATTGTTGGCAAGAGATGTTGTCTTATAAACATTTTTTTCTTCTACAGCAAGGTTCTTCTTCTCTGATTGATTGGCTATGGTCTCAACATTCATTGATACCAAGGCTTTGGCTTTTTCAGCATCAACAGAAATAGCATCAGGTGTAGTAGTAGCAGCAGATTTTTGTTCATACACGGCAAGGCTTGTGACGGCAGTGCCAGAGCTAGGTGTCAGTATGGTCATGCTTTGGTTATTATCATTAGTATTATTAATACTGTTGTACTTGTCAAAAGCGGCATTTTCAGCAGAAACAGAAGTACCTGTCTTGACCGTTTCTTGCATACTTGATGTAGGAGGGGTATTTACAGTGGTGTTTTCAGCAACACCGGAAGAAGAAGAAGTGATATGCACAGGATCTAGAAGCGAGATCTTTTTAAAACCAGAAGAACCTACTGTTGTTGTAGTAGTAGGTGAAGAAAGAGAAACGCTGCGCGATCGCGACACGACTGTCGATTTGATAGCCGTAGCCGTTTTGATACAGGCGGTTTTGGCTGACCTAATCATGCCTTTCATTGCCGTAGTAGTCTTGCTGCTATTCATATCAGCTTTGGGAAGTCGGGACTTGAAGCTTGTATGTGAGTGGTCGACGAGGGCAGACTTGAAAGGCATGGGTTTTTTTGAACAGCAGGCGCTTGTTTTTTTCTTTGGCATGTAAATGGAGCAAGACTTCTTCTGCCAAGGTAGTGGTCGATGCAATTTTTTAGACGTTCGTGCTTGTGATGGCGCGGTAGAAGACGATCCTGTAGCTGGACATAGATCGGTACCATTCGATGCGGCCGAGGGTTGTACTTGCTTGTTCTTTGTCTCTTCCTTCTTTCTTCTTTCTTCTTCTGACTGCCTATTCAACTCATCCACAATACGCTGCACGTATTCAGTCATATAATAAACAGGCTCTTTATTATCAGACATTTGTTTTCAATGATAGATGCTTTTCAATTTAGAGTAAGGCTACTAGTTAACAAATAAGAGGAAGGGTAATAAACAAATAAAAAAGAGAAAGAGAAATTTTAAATCACCCAAGAAAATTATTTCGGCGTCATTAAAGAAATCATGTGACCTTGCTTTTACTCATTTTACTTACTATAAGGCATAAGAAAATAATAACGTGTGTGTGTGTGTGAATGATTAATACACACTACATTTTAAACAGCCAATCGTAATGAAGAATGTATACAATATCTAAATGACAACATTTTCTTCCTTTTCTTTTTTTTTTTTACTTGATAATGTACAATATGACCGTACTGTATCATTGTATTAATTGTTAAACAGCTCACTTTGTGTTTTGCAAACATTTGACAGTTATCTTGACTTCCAGACAAAGTGTCGACTCAGGCCGACATCTGCACTCATCAGCAACATCTTGAGATGACAAGCACCATCACCGGAAGAAAGATAGTGAGGCACACATATTTACTTGAGGGCTTGTTTCAGTCGATACAGCAATACACAGAATACAACTCGGTTACAATTAGCTACAAGTCAAATCGAAAAAAAAAGGACTCAGGACGAAACAAAAACAAAAAGTGCTGAGATGTAGGCATGTCAGAGGGTAGTCATCGTCAAGATCCAAGATGCTGATCTTGAGATTCAAGATGAGCGAGCAACTAGAAAGTTGAAGTGGACACAAAAGTCAAACACAAGAAGAAAGAGAGAAAGAGAGAAAGAGAGAAAGAGAGAAAGAGAGAAAGAGAGAAAGAGAGAAAGAGAGAAAGAGAGAAAGAGAGAAAGAGAGAAAGAGAGAAAGAGAGAAAGAGAGAAAGAGAGAAAGAGAGAAAGAGAGAAAGAGAGAAAGAGAGAAAGAGAGAAAGAGAGAAAGAGAGAAGAGAGAAAGAGAGAAAGAGAGAAAGAGAGAAAGAGAGAAAGAGAGAAAGAGAGAAAAAGAAACAGAGAAACAGAGACTAAAGAAGGTTGTAAAGCGTAGACTTGTAAGATGGAAATCAAGACATTGAGTGCAAAGTATTCATGTTGCTTTTTCTTAGTGCTTTTTTATTTGAACATTCTCTCTCTCTCTCTCTTAGATGATAACAACAAGTATACGACAGAAAAAGAGACAAGTATGTATGATCATAGTCCATTGGTGTATTGAAGGATAACGAGGTATGCCAAGGCTAAAAATGTACTGACAGTACGCTACAAAAGCCTTTCTCATGTTTGTTTTGCCTGGACCACCGAGTATCACTGATACAACAGCATACCTTCTACTTTCACTTGATTATTGTCGCATGGAATAAAACAATGTATGAGAAAGATGATTATGTATGAGCCTAAAATCAAAGTGAGCGGAAAGGATAGAAAAAAAAAAGGAGTAGAAATTAATTTTCCAAACATACAAATTACGAGCTATTTGTTTATATACGAAAATTGGAAACCACAACTTGGCAACAGCTTTTTGCTTCAGCCTATATAAACCCCAATTTTTCAGTCTACAAGTGCCCTGGAAACCATCTGTGAATGGTCTAGAGCGCTGAGTAGTGTTGACACGAAGCATAGCAGTTTATCTGTCTTATGTGGAAGGGAGACAGATGCGAGGTGAACTAGTGTCATTCGCAGGTGGTTTTCCCCTTTTTGTGTGTGTGTGTGTGTGTGTGTGTGGTGTGTGTGTGTGTGTGGTGTGTGTGTGTGTGTTGTGTGTGTGTGTGTGTGTGTGGTGTGTGTGTGTGTGTGGTGTGTGTGTGTGTGTGTGTGTGTGTGTGTTGATGAAAGAATAAAAATCAAGACAATGAAAATAAAGAATAGTAGACAAAAGAAATCAAATGGGAGAATAAATTGTTCGATTTCCTTTTTTGGGTTGTTATTCCATTGCTGTTTACGGTTTTCTTTGTCTCTGCTTTTACTACCTAACAAAAACTTATCAAGTCAATAATTATACGCTCTTGTGGTGTTCACTTGTTTAGTCGATACAAAACACATACTTCTCTAACCCTTCATGATCAAGCAAGACAGCAAAGCTTAGACTTCGTTGTAGCTTGTGTCTTTTGAACAAGTCGTCTGGCTTATTCAGTACTTGTGATGCTGTTATTATGATAACAATGAATGCTACACACACTGCATCTATACTGAGTGAACTAGGTAATGTGATAGCTCATACTGATGGTTGTTAAGAAGCCACTACTCTGATACAAAAAGTACTGTACTCAGTTTGCTATACAGTCTTCTTGATTGATTCTTTATTTCATTCTCTTGATACATCCAACAAGAGTCATACGATAGCTAAGGTACTTGTTCATTTTGAATCCAATGCTTACACTATCATTCTTTGACTAAAAGTCTCAATATCTTATCACACAATGCATATCCACCAGTCAGAGATGTCTAGACAGCTAGAGTGGTTTTTACTCATTATCAGACATGACCAAATACTCCTTAGTTAGTCTTCAGCTGGATTGTCAATGAACCAATACTATGCAGTCGATTTTCTTTATTTCTCTATCTACTTTCCCTATAAAAGCATCAACATACAATGGCTTGTCCTGATCATCATTTAACTTTCTTGTCTCTCATTTATTTTTCTACCTCTGCCTTTTCCTGTTGTTTGTCTTTTTTACTTGTTGGCACAGTCAGTGCATTTTAGCAAATTGTTTATTGAGCTGACATGCTGACATCTCAACACTTGCATCTTGCATCTTGCATCTCGACACTATTAGTCTTACCCAAGCTATGTTTATATGCAATTCGCTTGTCTTTGCATCCTTCAGACTACATAATAGTAACAAATGTTCCAATGTTCATGCATAAGATACCTAGTCGTGGTGTATCATAATCTGTCTATACCCTTTTCCATCACACGTTTTCGAGTAAAAAGCATCTCGCCATCTCGCCATCTCACCATCTCACCATCTCACCATCTCACCATCTCACCATCTCACCCAGATGCTAAAGTTGACAAAGTTGCTATTATGAACGTTGATGTATCTCTGTGTATAACTATAGTTTTATAACGTGGCTGATTGACTACTATGTTAGAAAGCAGAAGTATCAACAAAGCATATTAGCGGTAATAGAGTCAGCTATCAAAACGGACAGAAAAGAAAAGATTTTAACTCCGATAATTTAGCAAGTAAGTAAAATGAAATAAAATGAAATGAGATGAAACATTGTATTTGATCATAGCTTTTCATATGTTTACTAGATCCAAAGCGTTACAGTTCTGACGATGCATTGTTAACGTATGTAATTCTGCGTATATGCAATGCAAAAAAAAAGCACTAGCTGATGCTTTGGACATCCTTGCATGTGACATAGAAGCTAACGAATGTTGTTATGCCCAACCAACATTGCCAATCAGTTCGTATCTAGAACGCACCATCTTGATTTGAATGTTTATTGGATCTTTGTTGATAGCCAAGTTGTAGCGTAGAGTCTGTAATATCTTCACATACAAACGGCTGGTTTCTGTATGCGTATGACATAAGACTCATATAGAACTCAGTTTGATTACGTTGAGCGAAAACAGATGTTCAATCATCTTATGTAGACATATCAATACAACATTAGCATCTGTTTGTATGCTAAAAGGCTTGATTGGTTCACGTTTCTGAGGCAGCCAGTTCAAGCTGAGAGACCTAGGAATGTGCTTTAAGTCAATAAAGTAAAATAGCTGAAAAGGTTGACTCGTATTACTGAGTTGCTCAAAGTGGGAGCATGGGTCAAATCAGCAATAGGCAATCTCTTGATCCTAATAAAAACACACAACTTTTTGATTTTTGTTGCATTTCAATGAGAAGTTTGACTAGACAGGAGTACTTGTTTATAGATAATCTTTATGATTATGTAGTTGTGTGCATTTATATGCAGCATAGTCATCTTCAACGTCTGCAATATTAACGTCTGCAATATTAACGTCTGCAATATCAACGTCTGCAATATCAACGTCTGCACTATCAACGTATGGTCTAATCTGAAAGAGCAACAAACATATTGCAAGTAATAACTGGTTATTGTAAAATTAAGCAAGAATTAAGCTTATCTATCTACTTGATGGATGAGTGAACATGACTTTTGATCAGCCTGAACAAGCAAAGGATTACCTCAAACAAAACCATCAAAGAGCTTTAATGCTGTATACGTGAAACCAAGAAAGACAAGGTGATGCCTTTGCAAAGGCAATTGTGATAATCAGAACATTTGCTTATGGCAATGGGCAGATCAAGTTGATTATTTCAAAGCACAATTACTATAAGAGAGTAAATCAAACAGGACTCAAGTACTTTACTGATGCTATAAGTGCATACAATGTTAAGTTCATCTGTAACAGTATCTTATCACTGTATGCAGCATCTAAAGCAACTGACACAAGCTCATTCAATATGACAGCAATCCATTCTATGACCAGACTATCTGACATTACTATGCAAGTACTTGTGCTGCTATTGCATAGAGTGCATAACAGAGTGGCTAACATCCAAACAATACATCCAAATAACACATCCAAATAACACATCCAAATAACACAGTCAAATTTCAGCTTGAGTATGGTTTGCCATTTTTTGTGGCTTGGGTTTACCATCACTTGATGAAACCAAGCTACAACTAGTGTCATGTTCATGTAAGCAATGCAAGCGTAGCTTAGTCAACTATGGATATCTTGTATGTATTTTAGTCTGGCCAATCACATTTTGAAAGATACTGAGAGTAAGAAGACAACAATCAACAAAAACAAAACATGGTACCAGATTGTACTTCAAAAGACTAAGAACCACTATTTCTCCAACAACTTGAGGCAAAACAATGCTTGACGGTTTGTATAGCATTTACTCAGGTATAAATCAGATGTTGTTTCTATCTATACACTGTCGCATCCAAATGAATTCAGCAATGAAGATATCAATTACCTTAGCCACATACACAAGGTCTGAGTACTATGGTCAGTCTTGTCGGTTAAGCCTAAGGTTGGTTGACATTTGAATTGCTATTGGATCAGATATAGTCTCATCAGGATAAACAGATAAAGCAAGAATCGATCCATCACAATTGCCCTACTTGTATCTTAGTCTTTGGTTACAGAAAGTCACAAATAATAAAAAAAATGGTTTGTACTTGTGATGTACTTACAAGTTATAAGCTATTACAACAAGCACAGATGATAGGCTAAAATTGAGAAGAAGGAGAGAGAAACTATTTACATTTATTTTTGACAAAAGCATTTTGCTTTTTTTTAACAAATTTTTTAATTTTTTTAATTTTTTTTTAACAAGTACATTTTGTACTTAAGAAAAACTCCAAAGCAATTCCCAAAACAATTGTCATCACAAAAACAACAAAAGCGGTATAATCCAGCCGTTGTGGTGGAGTTGGTGGAGTTGGTGGTGGGCGAGGTCGAAGATGTTTGGGAAGGAAAAGAACAATCGGAGAATTAGGATCCATAGGATCCAGAGGAGCAGAGGGAGCAGAGGAAGAAGGGGGAGAAAAAGCAGGAGGAGGGCGGGCAGGAAGAGGACGAGCAGGAAGAGGACAAACAGGAGGAAGACAAACAGAGGTGTGGTAGGATCCCAAGAAGGGATATCCAACATTTTGGTTGTGGTTGCCAATGTTGTTGATAACCCCAAATTGTATGTACTGGTTAATAAGAGTCGGTTTGACAGCGTCTGGTTTATAATAGGACATTCTTACAATAAATATTGAATAAATGAAAAGAAAAGAGGAAAAAAAAGAAGGGAACGCGTCTTTCTCTCTTTCATTATATATGCAAGCTTACAAAGCCCATGAGAAAGTGACGCTCTTTGGAAGTTTTGTTTACTTGGCTTTAGTTAATGAGGTGATGTAATGATAACCGATGCTAACCGATGCTAACCGATGCTAACCGATGCTAACCAATAATAACCAATAATAACCAATAATAACCAATGATAGGCCTTGTACTCCTTCCTACCACGTCTCTCTCTCTTTTACTCTCTATAATTTTCTCTCACATTCATTTCCATTTTTGTGTTTAAAACAGTTTACAAGGTTGCACACATTGCAATATTTAGACATAGTCAAGAAAAAAGAGGGGGAAAGGAGACCATCTTGTTTATTACGAAAGAACAAGACTTGTGTTTTTTTTCTGCCAGTATTGAGACTTCTATAGACTATATTGGTATGTATGTGAAGCTTAAAGAGAGCGCTATTTACTCGTGTCATCAAAGGAATGAAAAAAGGCTAAAATCAAAAGGAAAAACAAGAGAAATCACCCAAGTTAAAAGGCCGCTCGGAAATGAGTAAAAAAAGAAAGTACTTGTTTAGATACGCATGATAGTTCGTTAGGTGTATCTTGAAATCAGCATGAGATAGCGAGTTAGTTGCGTCACTTAATGAAACTACTAATGACACTTTTTTTATGCTGTGCAGTGCATTTAGTTTATAAAGAACAAAAGAAGGGAAAAAGCAAAAAAGAACCTGTATAAGCTTGAGTGACACTCTTCTGATTACAATTCTATCTGACAAAGACATGAACAGAACAGAACAAAACCTTGATTAACATGAAAAGACGTCAAGAGTTGTGTACAAATAAGAAAATTTGGCTCCAAGAAAGAAAAAGAAAGGGCAGCGCCAATTAGCATATCATGATATAAAGGATACACATTACTCTGTAAAGCAATCGCTAAAAGCAACCGTTTTGTTGTTCTTTTCGCATAATTCTATTTTATAGCGTTGAGGTGTTCTTTCATTGCTTTACACAGATAACAACATCTATCGTTTACCTGGATACTGACTAGCAATTGAATGGTAACAATCAGCTCAGAAATGTATGTCACAAAGAGCTAAGAAATAAACAAAACTTGGCAACATATTCAAATGCTCAAGGCACTTATAATAGGTTTGAAAAGCGAAAGGTTTTGAAGGTATTAATATTGTAATAAAGAAAGTAAAAAGTGCAGCAATTGACTTTTCACTAATAGATGCCAACAAGTTCAAAATGCTTACAGTGAGACAAAACTAATACAGCCCAAGTAAGACAGTAAACTACTCAAGAGACGAAAGGCGACAAACAGTCAAGTAGAATACAAGTTTACCTTTGTCACTCTTTACAAAAAGAAAAAGTCGGTTATATTTATTCAAAAGTCAGTAATAAGAGCATATACATTTAGCAATGATGGTATCAAGAATAATCATATAGTCTTTGTATCGAGCTTCTTTCTCTTTCTGTATTAAACAAACAATCCTTATAAAGACCAATAGATAGGTTATGTAGCTTACTTTTACACTATTCTTTCTTGTTTAGCACTGTCGTAAAGTAAGCATGCATATAAATCTACACGCATTAGCAAGTGTTGTGGATATCATCACACTCTAATCTATAGTAGATATTGATTCAGTTTTGTATATCAACCCTTTGTATATTTCTCTTTTGTTCTCTCAGACATCTGTCTATTGGTATAACAAAAGTGCTTGCAGAATCAAGAGCTGGCTTACTTACAGACATGCATCATCACAGTGATGACTGACTAGCCGCATCACTCATTCAAAAAAAGCGCAACGAGCGTGGTCAGTATTAGATACATATGACATACATAACCAAGCAAATAATGACACACACAAGCGAGTAGATTAAAACTACAGTCTGAGCTGTTGAGCAGTAAAGTAATGGACGGTACAGAGTACTTATTGATCTAGAGTAGATTATCAACAACAAGCTAAGTCATGCAAAGAGATGCATCTGAGGTGCACACAAAATAAGACCCATTAGATGAGCTTCGTACTAGCTATTGATACTGGCGATATTATTTCCAGTTTGTTTTTGTGAATCAACAATGTTGTGGCATACCACATAGCAATAGCCACCCTCATCCAAGCTCACTATGCTTGTTACATCACCAGAACAATCAAACATTGTAGCTGATATGAGAAACAGAGCTTAGCAATTGTTTGTCTTTGAGGTTATGTATAGGATAGTTAGAACATCCTCAACAACCAGATAAAGACAATAAAACAAGACTTTAACGTTTTTTTTTTTTTTGCATCCAAAAAGAAATGCCCTCACTCTAAGATCAAAATCACAAGCATCCCGAATACTCGCATCAACAGGCAAAGCAAGGTACAACATAACAACTTCTCTAACGGACCACACCACGCTTTTATAGACAATTGTTTACGATACAGCATATCAATAAAGAAAAAAGGAATACCAATCTACAATGATACCATCTCATCTCTGAAAGTCAAACAAGCCATAGATACGTAATCAAACAAATAAATCCTTAGACATAAAAGAAAAAGAAAACGTCGCTACACAATGCTTGAGTCCAGATCTTCAGTTGAAGGCATTTCTATTTGAACAAGATCTCTCTTCTTTTTTTTTCTCTCTCTCGGCTCCTGAATAAAACAAACTCTCCAGACACCAACTCTTTCGATCAACTGTTATCGCCCATCACTAGTCCTTCTTTCTTTCTTTCTTTGTTTCTTTCTTTTCTTTGCAAATGGCTCAAAGGATGTCTGCATCTACTGTTTGCTTTGTGCTTAGTGGATAAACTGCCAGACAGTTCTTTGCAACCGAACGAAACATATACCGTATTTTTGCTTCAGATAATCCATCATCCTCTTATACCCTCATATCGTCTCGTCCTTGTCGCAAGCTGTACGATGCTCAGACACCCCTTTGTCGCTTTCATCAGTACCTATGATCATGAGATTGCATCCATCACACTCACTGAGGCTGTAATTACGTGATGACCAATGCTGAATAGACTAGTTAGACAGACAGACACCTACTGAGCTGATACAGGCATTCTCTCAACCATCCTCTCAACCATTACACCTATCATTCTTACTTTCTTACTCTGCCTTCATCTTTTCTCGGGCAATCTTGAACCAATCCTCTGATTTGCAACTCGACATTCTGTCTGTCTGGCTGTCTGGCTGTTTGTCTGTCTGTCTATCGCAACTTACAACTTCAACGTCCTTTTTTTTTCCCTCTCTAACATCTCTAGACCTCCATACAGAATTCTATTTTGCAGGCCGAAACTATTTGTCATAAGGGCTGAAAGAAAGAACGAGCAAAAGAACGAGAGAGAGAACAAATGATAGAACGAGAAGAGCCACAGAATAGATTGCAACCAAAACTCGCGTGAATCATCAACAACAAAAAAGGTACCACTAAAAAATAAAGTGCATGCGCATGCCTTTATTTTAAACAACAATCTAAAAGATAAACTAGCAAGTGTAAGTGTAAGTGTGAGCATAAGCGCTATAAACCCCAAAGCAAACAAAACAAAAAATAAGGCAGGCGTCTATCCAGACTCTATCAACCTGTGTCTACCAACGCAACTTACCTTTTCTTTCTCTTTTTTTGCAATGATCAGCTGCTCTACGCGTCTTTTGTTTTGTGCCTGAGTAAAGCATCTACACAAAAGAGAAGCTCGGTGTCAAACAAGAACTGTAGAAGCAGCACTTATTAACAGTCAATAGTCATCTTCGGCATCAACAAGAAATAATATGAATAATGAGGAATAATGAGGAATAATAAAAAAAAAGTAAAATGAACAAAAAAAAAATTACCTAGGAAAAATGAACATCCGAACAGTTCAATGTCAGCATTCCCGTTCCGGCTGATTTTTTGTAGCACCTCACAATAGATTTTAGACTCATTTTTGGTTTGTCATACCCATCTTGTGTTGCATTTGTTCCTAATTTATCAGTTGCACAACACTTTGAGGTGCTGTTCGCTCTCAACTTGGTGCAGCGTAACATCCAATGAATTGCGAGAACTCCGAGTACTTTCCCAAATGGAGCTGATTGGCGGAGGAATGAGAAGGCTTGCGTTCATTGTGGTATTTTTATTTTTAATTTCGTTGTTCTTGTTTTTTCTTTTTGCTTGTTGGCCTTAGATCCAAAGGTGCTCAACACAGCTTTTGCTTCAACGCGCTTTCACTAACTTTTCAGTTCGACCACCAGTTTTATTCAGAACACTCGACTAAGTTTCCGTGTCTGGCCTGAGCTGCCATCACTTGGTTGATTCTGAAAAAATCAACACAAACAACAGAAAAAGATAGAAAAAGCTGTAAAGACACTAAAGAGTCTTATGGGGCGTTTTTAGAATATTTTTGGCTTATCTACACGCTTTTTTGAATGAGCCAATCAAGAAAATTTATTCAAAATTAATGTACAAAGGATCATGAGAACTCTTTGGATATGAAATATATCTTCCACTGTTTTTGACTTCAAAGTTTGTGAAAATATTATCTATGAACGTGCCGTGTTTTGTTGTAGTTGCGATTTCAACTGGCAGTGCTGATGTAAGATTCAGTTTGCTCAATAGATCTCGAAAGGAGGAGGGAGTCGATGTAAAGTCGATATTGAAATCACCGGCGACTATCACTCTTCCGTTGTTTTGCAGAAGGATAGCTTCAATCAAATTCTCGAGAAGATGTATATCAGCTCTTGGTGACTTGTAGATGCAAAGCACTAATATGTATCTTGATGTAAATCCAGACACAGATATTGAGCCATCGTTTGTCTTTTTTAGGATTTCAATGGGCGCAACGTCTTCTAAGGACATCAATCTGCTTTCATTTACGGCTACTAACGAACCATAGGACTTGGGTCGTTTACCTTCCACATTGACTCGAGCAATGACTTGAAAACCATCCATATTAATAGGTGTTGATTCAGTTGTCCAAGTTTCAGTAAGAAGTATGAAGTCGCTAACTTGGTAACGTGCCTTCAGTTTTAAAACGGCGAAAATTAAAAATTGTTTCAAGTTTTCCTCTTCAATTTTTTTTTTGGTTTTATAGAGGGATCGAACCCATGACCCAAGAACAAATTTACATATTTTCAAACTTTTTTATTACAAATCTTTAGGGATTCTAACCTTTCGGTGAGAAAGGTATCTCTTCTCAACGAACTTCTTGACATCAGCTACCACTTCTCTCCCGCGTTCTTGCTTGCTGTATGCTTCGATATAGTTCATACAGCGCTGGAAATATCTTCTTATTTGAGTAATATTTCCAGCTTTGTCCAAGAACGCGGGAATATTCCTTTCTAACGACTTAAATGTGTAATCACATCTAAGCCGGGCTTCTCTTTTAGCCATACCCCAGTACATTTCAATCCAATTGCATTCGCAATGGTACATGGGGTAAAGCTCGAAGATGTGACCAGCATCTTCTGTTGCGGATACTCATATCTGGAAGCAATAAATCACTCAAGAAAAGCCAGTATTTAAATATGGCAAATAACTACTAAAGCTATTATTCTCATGACAGTCTAACTTCCTAATATTTCGTTTATTCAAATAATTTATTTTGTAAAGATTTATCTATTTAGCGGAATAGCAAATATCCAGGCACTCAGATCAGTAAAGAGAAATTATTAGATAGACAACACGTTCTTTAACCATGTTGAACATCTGATCAGAAAAGTATAAATAAGCATCAAGATTCTGCAATTATTAGTTCCTTCTTCTATTTTTCATAAATAAAAGTCCATACAAATTCTCACAAAATTTATCTCTCTTGTCCACACTCATAAACTAAATCATCTAAAAAAACTACCTTTCCCCAAACATCTTCTACAACCTGTTGTAAAGCGGTTCTTTGAGAAACAAAGCCAGGTCTGATACCCAAGAAGTGGGCAGCACAGCACATAGCCTTCTCGCCAGGGGAGTCTTGCCCACACCGAAGTTTCCACTGCTTGCCTTGAAGATCGCAGAGCCATTGACATCTTTTTTCAAGGATTTTCTTGATACCTAATATTTGCAGTTTGTTAGTCGTGTGTTTATAGCTATTCAGAGTTATTCACCCGTAAAGTATCTGACTTTTTTGACCTTGGGTCGGCCTTTTTGAGTCATGGGAGCAGATCTCCTTCTCATAAAAGAACGACTGGTGATAAAGCTGACCAGTCGAGAGCTTGACAGCTGTGTCTCTGAACTGATACTTTTCAGACATAGACCATGGTTTCTCACTGAGTGTTATCCGGCTTACAACCAATGCGTCATCGCTGTATGCCCCATGGTTTGAGCTGTTGTCAAAGAGGAATACAGCTCGGTAGTTAGGGTGCAAGCTGTTAAGCAACCCAATGACATGGTCCTTGAGTTGGGCAACCATGTCTTTGTGAGTCCACCAACCATCTCTACTCTCGCCAGCTTTAAGCAGCTCACGAGAGGTCCATCCCTGAATCCTCATCGTTCCATGATAGGGACACTGGAGCTCACTTACCATGATGGAAGAACCAGGCCCTTTCTTTCGAATGAAGGGTTCACCCTCCAAACTCCAGATGTCTTCCTTCCCATCATTTGCATAGAAGGTCGACTCGTCATGGGTCACAAAGACAATCTTTTCTTCACCGTCGTTCAACACAGGTTCCAGGATTCTCTCTTGATCTTTGCCTTCGTAGAACTCGGATCTACGCATGTAAACCATCATGCGGGCAGACCACTCCTTTCGGTATGCCACAACATCCTCTCGCTCATGGCCGTCAAAAAACATGCCTTTCTTCTGCTTGCCATAGGTGTATCCCCACTCATGTAAGTACTTGCTAATGGTTGAAATACTTACGGAGCCGGTAACACCTAGGCAAGAAGGCACGACTTCCTCATCAATATATCTCTTGATGTCCACAAGAGAACGCTCGGCAGCCTTGGCCTGCTGGATGTACTCCAGAACCTTTGACTTGATGTCGTTATGGCTCAAGAACGACTCTTTCTTGGTATGAATACCTTGGCTGTGATCAGAAAGATCACCATGCTCAAGGTATTCCTTGGCCCAACTAACTATGCTCTTGGCCCAATAGTTCTTGGAGTTATCAGGCCAAAGGGATTCCGCAACCTTCTGACTAGCCTCACCCATCTTCAACCCCTCCAAACGGTTCTCAAAATATCTGAAAACCGAGATAAGTCTGAAAGCGTTGTAGGAGTCCAATGAGCTTCCCTCGCGCTTCTTGTTCATTACAGGCTTGATTTGCTCATGCAACGCTTCCATTGACTCATTGATCAGGAGGAGTTCTTCTTGAGGGTGAGTTAACTGCTTATCGTCATCCACATTTGCTGCTTCGGTGATCACAGTAATTCCGAAGTTAAACAAAGTCGATTTAGGATCGACTTTGTTAGCTTCGACTCTACGCCGCCACTTGGTGGTTCTAGAGTCATTAGAGTAATGACCCTTTCTTTTTCTGATGCTTGATCCATCATCTTTCAATCCATCAAGAGCAGAGCTGCTGATATCTTCCTCCCAAGCTTGCCAATCTTCAACAGCCTCAACAACTTCAGCATCAACATTCTCAGCAACTGAAACACTGAGTTCTTCATTTTTTTCCATCTTTAACCATCTTCCGTTGCTATCCTTTTTCAAAGAAGCAGTTTTTGATTTTTTTTTACTTGTAAAGGGCATTATGATATTGTTAAAAGTGAAAAAGAAGTCAAATTTCTTGACACGATACCTGTAAATAATTATTGTTGTTACACACATTAAGGAACACAAAACAAAACTTCAACAGGTTTTAATTGGCTAGTCGGTGTTTTTATTTTTAAGTATCGAAAAATTAATTTTAGGCCCTGTAAAGACCTTGTTTCAAGATTTGGGCTTCTCATATACCTCCCAGCCAAAAATTTTCGAGAACCGACAAACTTTGAAGAGCTTCACAGAAAAACTTTTGCAGGCAAAAAAAAATTCTAAACTTTTAACAATGTTCTAAAACATATTTAAAACAACATTAAAAGGTCAGATTTTGTTTTTGCCTGCAAAAGTTTTTCTGTGAAGCTCTTCAAAGTTTGATGATTTTTTTGGCGTTTTAAGACTGAAGGCACGTTATACTGAATCTTTGCAAATGATTCTGAAATGAGCATTGAAGCTTTGTATGTTATGAACTATAAGCTGCTGATATTGTTTCTCTCGAAGATGGATAAAGGGAGTCATCATTTTCACATCAGCATGCCTAAGGACTTCATTCACAAGAGGATGATCAGCTTGCGGAGGTAAAGTTGGTTTGAATCCATGATTGCATTTGGTGTATAAGCCTTGAGCACTAGTAGATTTGGAACAGGCAACATACATCATTGGTCTGGTCAAAGCATGATCTTTTGTACCTCTAGCTCCTGCCAAATCTAACAGTACTTTTCTATACGTACCACGTTGACTCTTGTAAACAGTTAATGCCTCTGCGACAACAAGTGGAAATTAAGTCCTTGAAATCCTTAACATGCTGTTCTTTCTTCCTTGAAAAACTGATGTGATTGGATCAATGGGTGTCCAAGTAGAAGGAATATCTGCTTGAAGTGAAACTGCCCTATGGTTTCTCCTAGCTTCTTTTCCACTTCTCTCACTGTCCAGTTGAAGCCAGATTCTTAGAGGCTTAGTCACTACTCTACCGTCATTCAAGGTAACATGCCCAACATCAACTTTTTCCAACACACCAGTCGTACCATTTACTAAGCCATCGGCAATATCGATATTGCTTGTCACCATATACTTAGCGCCAATGACTAGTTGTAGTTCATAAGATAGCCCTGCAGTTTTGCTGATTGGATAATCGACATCTTTAGCAACTGCTAGCAAAGACTCTCGAGCTTCACGAGCTCCTCCTTCGCCTTGTACAAGATCAAAGGCTGTAGACAAATGCTTTTCAGTACTGAACTGCGCTAAAATAGTAGAGTTGCAGTTATTAACATCTTTGTTTGTGGCAAAAAGATGCACTGAGTTAACTCCATTATCATAGGCGTCAGGTGGAAAATCTATGAAAGTTCTTGCACTAAACAGCTCTATGTCAGCAGTTGTCATGACTCCCTTAGCCATATTGTTCAAAGCAATAGCAAAGGCTGCATCTTCTCTCTGTCGCATAATAGTGGTCAGATAATGGACTTTGAATGAGTGCCATATATCGAAGCATCTTAGACGCCTTAAAGAATCTCTTTTAAAAGGATTATAGATAGGGCTATCGTGAACAGGAGGGAGTTGCCAGAAATCTCCTAGAATCAACACGTGTCTACCACCAAAAGCTGCATTAGTGCCAAAGATTTCTCTTAGCCTTTGATCTATAAATAAGAATACGGTCGAGCTAACCATGCTTATTTCGTCGATAATTACTACTTGAAGTTCCGATAGTTCTGTCGCCATGGTATTGGAGATATCAGAGAACAATTCTTGAAGCTCACTTTGATTTAAGGGGAGATGAAAAGTGGAGTGAACAGTGGAGCCATTTACGTTGAAAGCAGCCTTTCCAGTAGGTGCGCAAAGGAAGACAGATTTGTTACTCAAATCGCGTTCTAGACCCATGTCATAGTGCTTGACTAGAGACTGATAAAAAGCACTGATCAAAAGACTTTTGCCAGTACCAGCTCCTCCAGTTATGAATAGTTTCATTTGAGTACTGGCATTGTGTCGAATGTTGTTGATTACGTAGTCAAGAGAGTCCCTTTGCTCCAGATTCAAGCAAGATACTATGTTTTCATATTCATCTTCAGACATCATATCAGGTCTTGCATGTACATTACATTGTGGTCTAGAGAAAGCTGTTGCTCTTCCTGATCTTTCTCCATTGGCGAATTCTTGGGATGCACGAATTTCGTTATCTTCTGGAAGAACGTACATTAAGAAGTCGTTCTAGTCAGATACACCATTCTCTTGAACGCCTTCTTCTGTTTCATCAGAATGGTGATTCCTTTCTGTGTCCTGATCGTAGCTCAGATTTGATGCCATTTCCATAAATCTACCAATAGTATCATCAGGTATTTTGCTAAACTCATTAGCTGCTTCTTCTATAGCTTGTTTGTTTTGCCGGAAGAGCGATTCGCAATCCTGCTTATCAATTTCATTAAGTTGATCTCTCCAAGGTAAGTAAAGCATGATAAGATGATGCCAATAGAGTTTGCTGTCTTTTTGGGCATTAGGTTTGTGATAGCGGATAACCTTAGCTTTCTTTCTTCTTTTCATAAAGCCATAACCTTTTTTCAATTCTAGGAATCCACCTTCCACTTCATCCTCCTCATTGATAATGTTTGCTTCTTCATCAATATCGTCATCATTCGCTCTTCTAACCGAGTTTTGTTTCTTTGCAAAATATTGATAGTATGCACAAAAACCTGCAAAGTTTAAACTTTCAAAAGAGTCGGGACGATGGGAATAATATTCTACCATTCCATTGCAAAAGACATCGCTGGAGGATTCTGGTAGGTTTTTTAGAGCTTCTTTGCTCTTCAACATCCTCGCTCTTGACTCAACAGGACTTGTTGAGACAAAGATTACAGTTCTGCTAGATTCAGTCATCCGAAGTGATAGCAGATTGTATGCGGCTTCTTGAGCTGAAATCTCACATACATTGTAATACTTTGCAGCTACAGTTCTTAAGAGGTCTTTTGTAGGTGCATTGTCCTTAATGCCTTCTTCCAAAACTCTCTCGAGAATTCTTGACATTCCTTTGTCAGACTTGTTGATGTAGTCAACGATGTACACACAACATGCATATGGATCAAGAACAAACTGTATGTTCATATTCGATTGCTGCATCTCCAATATCATGTTGCTGTAATTGTTGATATATATCTCTTTAATATCTCTCTTTAAAAAAACTTTGCTAGTCTTCAAAGAGGATCTAACTACCAACTTGTACTGTTCCTCAGAGAGCTCAAAAGTTTCAATAAATTGTTCAAAGGTGAGGCTACATTCAGATGGATCCGCTAGCTCTGTGAGGTATCGTTTTATATCCTTCATCTTTTCTTCTAAGATTAGTCGCTCCTTTTTCTCCTCATCTGTAGCTGTGGCATTGAGTTCAGCAAGTGGTGTCATGATGCAAGTGCTCTTCATTGGAAAGAAAGGAATATTAAACCGACAAATCTTTTGGCCATCCCTTCGATTCTTCCAACAAGTATGAGTATGCCTATGATGCTGTCTTGATTTGACGAGATCTGACAAAGTCGAGTTTTCTGTTTCAGACAGTGCCTTGCATGAAATGACTTAGTCGATGAAATTACAAACTGTTTGTTCGTTCCCAGCACCAATGTCGCCACCAACACTGTATGTAGGAGCATCTTCAAGCCAAACAAGCATATGCACATGAGGGGAGCCTCTTTGTTGGAACTCAATTCTGTAATAATAGTCCAAAACAGAATGATGTCCAAATGGACCATGGGGGGGGCTTCCATGTTTGTTTTAACTCTCGAAATCGGTAATCAAAGTATTGAGCACAAGTTACTGGATCCGATTGTATCAGTCTTTGCTTTTCATTGCTTTCTAAGTTTTCAGCATCATCTTCAGTTATCTCTTCTTTATCAACTACTTTTTTGAGAATAACAATCAATTCCTTCCACTTGATTTCTGCTGCTGACAAAGTGATAAAAAGAGTTGGAATACCAAGCTGCCTGATCATTGCCATTAAGTTAGACTTTTCTGTCTTCCAGTAAGCAGGCGATGACCTAATGTTTTTGAAAACTTCAAAAGCTCTATCCGTTTTGATCAAATTGTTCACCAAAAAATCATTGAGAGAACTGATACTGTAGTATCAAGGGTAACAGGTATGTTTTGAATTGCTCCAACGCTTTTGTACTGTCCTCGATTACCATTAATGCTGTAGATACTCTGAAAAACATGCCTTACAGCAATTAGTCTTTCTTCGATTTTGTTTAATCTTTCAATCTCTGGTGGAATTTCAGGAAAATCAATTCCATTGGCTAAGGCAATAGTAGGTCTTCGATTGTGAGTAAGAGAGTATATGCACGTCTTGCAACAATTGATATCTTCTGCACTTCCAAATAGAGAATCAACAAATGAAGGATCAATGAAGTTCGCTCTCAATCTCTCAAGGTCTGCAGTCTGTGAACGAAACCAAAGGCATTTGCAGCAAACACATACAACAGTTGGAACTTCTTTGATTTTGCTTGTAAACCTTCTAATGATGCTTTTTTGTGGATTATTATCCTTAACAATCAGATAATATGATATGAGCAAATGCATTAACAGATCAAATGCCAAACAACATTTACTCGTTGTCTTCTTTCATTATAAGTCTGTCGTCTTCTTGTGTTATATCTCTCTCTCAATGTAGGATTTGCTCTTCTAGCTCGCTTTCTAGCCCTCTCATTTTCAGCTCTTTCTTCTTCAGTCAGTTTTCTTCTAGGCATAATGGTGGAGTATAAAAAAAGAATGCTAAAAAGAGAAATGACACAAAAGTTTAAATTTATAAGGAACGCGCTTGAATCTCAGGCAAAAACCAGAGTTCACTTTATCAGTTTAAACACAGGTTTTGGTCTACGCTTGCAAGTCATAACAAATGAGAAGATACGTCTTTACAATTATAATTACCAATAGACTGATTTGTTTTGATCCTATGGACTTCAAGTTGACCACATTGTGCTTGATGCTTCAACCATGACATGAATACTTCAAAGGTATTAACAGCGCATAGTTTTTATTGTTTGTGGTTTTCAGAAACTCAATCTCATATGTTGTAAAAGCAGTTCTGTACGATTTCTTTTTTTGAGTAACTCCAATATGACATATGTCAAATGCATCATACATCGTAAAGCTATACTCTATTTACTTGAAAAAAAAAAAACCTCTCTCTTAAAACCGTTAATTCTGATTGGCTTGAAAAACCAGACACGAAAAAAAAAGGTAAAAATACGAGAATTACATATAAAACATCACTATAAAAACCTTCCTCTACCCCTTTTAGTGACTGCTTTCTGAAAACGGGACACGATGATTTTCGCTCACAAATTCTAAAGGGCTTTTTTGAAAAAAAAAAAAAAAACGCTCTAAAAAACAAAAGATTGAAAGATTGAAAAAGATCCAATCGAACGTGATGGCAGAGACAACAAGCCAAGACAGTATTCCTCTGTCTCGTTCCCCTTCAGCCGTAGTGATTGCTCTAGATTTCTATTTTCTCAACGCAATTCCAGCTTTTTTTTTCGTCTTTGTTTTTGTTTCTCTTTATCACGCTATCTCTCTGACGATGTATAAGCTATATGCCAGACACGCCTCTTCTGGTCATTAACGATTCAATCATATGGGTTCAACTAAATCAGAACGACCAGGTAGTAGCAACAATACCAACACCAACACCAACACCAACACCAACACCCCATCACTGCCGCCATCACTGTCACCATCACTGTCACCATCGTTATCATCGCTCAAGAAAAAGCACCCGGATTATGGATCTCGTTGATGCTGATTGCGCACTCAAATGCCATCAGTCATGATATGTTGCTAGTGTCACTGATCATAAGTCTGAAGGTATCTGTTCTTGACAATAGGCTGTCATAGACACTGAGATCGCAATGGGTCGCTCTTCGTTTTCGTTTCATCTTCTTATCTGTAGTGCAAACAAATGAGCCAGGTATTTTGTACGATGCAGCAAAGGCGAGCAGTTCATATGTTAGGAGCCAAGCAATGCTAGAATTGCAAACAGTGAGTGGCATGTATGATGGCTTGACTTTATCTGTGAAAGTTGGCGATAAGAAATCAGCTTTGGTCATTGGAACAGGCGGTATACAATGAGATGGTCTGATGATTTGATGGTTTGATGGTTTGATGGTTTGATGGTTTGATGGTTTGATGGTTTGATGGTTTGATGGGTGACAAGGATGAAGATGTAGAATAGCAGAGGGCAGAGAAGAACAAGCAACTAGGAGTTAGATTTACTATAAGCCAAGCGAAAGGTCATCACAACATCAAAGGACTGAGAAGAATCAAAGAACACAGACAACGAAGCAAAGCAAAAAGTGAGAGCATAGTAGAGCATAATAGAGCAGAGAAGAGCAGAGTAGAGCAGAGAAGAAAAGAAATGAACACAAGTACATAGCTAGAATGGATCGAAGGGTTGTAAAGCTAATCTGATCAGACTGGATCTTCTGCAACAAGATAGACACAGTGCTCAAGCTGAGTCTAGTTCACCACCTTTTGTATCCCCATCTGGATCCAGGATGACTCTTTGAGTTATATCCAAGTATGTATGAATGTGTGTGTGTGTGTGTGTTGATGAAAGAATAAAAACCAAGACAATGAAAATAAAGAATAGTAGATCAAAGAAATTAAATGGGAGAATAAATCGTTCGATTTTCTTTTTTGGGTTGTTATTCCATTGCTGTCTATGATTTTCATTGTCTCTGCTTTTACTACCTGACAAAAAACTTATCAAGCCAATAGTTATAGACTTCTACGGCGTTTGCTTACTCAGTTGATCCAATCGACAACATGGCTTTTGATGCAAATTACAGTTTTTTTTTTTACTTCTCATGATCAAGCAAGGCAGCAAAGCGCAGGTATACTTACATCTTACACCTTGCATCTTAAATCTCAACATTCCCAACTTAACGCCCTTAGTCTCACCCAAACTATCCTGACATAGAATTCACTTACGCTTATCATTATCATCATCATCATCATATATATACTGAAAAATCGATTTAATTATTTTCAGATCACGTGATATAAACACTTAGTACCCCGACGCGGATGAGCAATGAATACATTACATAGATTGAGCCTAAACCAGGCTGGGAGGGGGTTTAAGGGGGAGGGTCGTCCCTCCCCCTCGCGCGAAGCCATTAACGGTCAGGAACAGCAGATTAAGCTTAAGCCAGCTGGGAGGGGGTTTAAGGGGGAGAGTTGTCCCTCCCCCTCACGCGAAGCAAGATTGAATCAATTCATTGCCAAAGTACATCTTCAAAATAATTTCATCCAAGTAGTTGACAATGCAAGCCTTTAGTATATATTTTATAATTTTACTTTTAGGAATGTCATTGTAGATTGTACAGACGAAAAATTGCTTCATTTGTTGCTTCATTTGGTACAAAATAGCCTGTAAATTCAATCTCTTCTGATAAAGCTGATTATTTTGATGAAGACATCAGTAACATTGAGGTCTATAGAGTTTCAAACGAACATATACAAACAACAAGCACAAGCAATTTCCTACCTTTCAGGTCAACTTTAAAATTAGGGTGTATTACAACGCTACTTAAAAAATTTTGGTCCTCAAAGAGGTCTTGGCAATGGTTGTAGGCTAATCTTAAAAAGAATTCGTTCAGTAAGTCCTTGAAGTTGCAATGATGAATGATCCGAGCAATGATTATAAGCAAACCGAGAGTACTCATGAAATAAGCATTACTACTTTGGGAGGTAATCATCCGTTTACTTTGTCAAAAAAGCAATTTCCTATCAAGCTAAGCTTTAACATGACTATTAAAAAATTTGATTTTCGTTTTTCTTTATTCAGACATGGTCAGTTATATATTATATTCTCTCAATGCGCTGACGTTCAAGAAATTGGTGCTCTACTTCAATAAAACTACTTAAAATCTTTTATCCTGCACTTTTTGTAAAAAAAAAATATCGTTATTTTTTAAATAATACTTTATCATCAAAATGTCATGCAAGTTTGAGTGTGGGTAATAAAAGGGAGAACCAGGATCCAAACCGAAGGCGACGACGACCGTAAAACGAGCGTAGCGAGTAGGTCGACTAAAGTAGTCGCTCTATTTAAGGGTAGCCAAAGATCTTGAAAATCTCACCCTTAAATAGAGAATACCCTTAAATAGAATTGGTTTTAGAGCTTGTATTGATGAATTCTTTTCGGAAACCCACACTTGTATAGAGAATACCCTTCAACAGAACACCCTTAAATAGAGCGACTACTGTAGTACTCTTCAGATTACATTACGGTAACTTATGTCCCATTATTCTTACAGGAAAAACGAACTCGTAGTCTAGCATAATCTGTCTATAACCTTTTCACCACACGTTTTTGAGTAAAAAACATCTCGCCATCTCCCAAATGCTAAAGTTGACATAGTCACTATTATAAGCCTCATAGTCTTATTAAGTAGAGCTTTTGATATTGATTACAACTGATTGGTCACTTAATGAAGAGAAGTAAGCACCAATTTGTGCATAACAGTAGGTTTAGTTTTCAAATAAAAGTTAGTGTAGCTAAATTCCAGCTCCGATAGTGTTGTGTGAGTATACACCAATGTATGGATGCGCGAGTGAATGAAGAGAGGTCAATGCACTCAGCCGTGTTCTTTCACAGCCTCATTAAACGAGTAACAGTACAGAAATCAAACCTTGCTTTGCTAGTGCATCAACAAATTGGTATGTGGTATCCAGCACTCCAATGCTTAACAACCAAATGCACTTGTAGGGCCATTTGACAGTTTTAAGGAATTAATGCGTAAAAACAGATGTCATGGAAATAAGATTAATGTTTGCGAGACTATGGTTGAGTGAGAAAAACCTATGTACTACATCATTTCTACAATACTGAAAAGAACAGGCTTTATTTGTACCGTATGACTCTGATAATGCTAATCCGTAGACCCAGAGCATTCTGTGCAAAAGTAACAAATGTAACACGACAATATTTTTAGAAGTAACAGTGATGAGTTTTATCTACTGAGATTGTAATAGCAACATAGTTTATATCAACAAAACGAAAGATTGTAATTAAAGTTGTTGACTGTCGCTTAGAGTCCTTCTTAAGCTTCTATGATAGTATGGCTTGTTCGCCAGTCAACTTTTTTTATCTCTTATTTGAAGCACATACAAGTGCGTACTGGCTTACGAAATCAGTTTCACACTCTACATCATGACTTAAGTTCATTGTATCTGTTCTTTCAAAACATCTGTTTCTGCTGGTTGTTATTTCATGTTCCAGCATGTCTATCTATGTTAAGTAATAATGTCTGTTGACAGGTTACTGTTGTTGGCCACAATGATACGTAAATGGATTTTAAAACTAGATTTTTGTATATAACGTAAAGCTTTGAACACTACAAGCACAAATTAGCACGGGTTAAGATAGTCATTTCGTTTGTTTAAATGTTCAATTGCACTCTCCTTGCACAAAATGCAAAGCATGAGATGACTAAACGAAATTGCCTTCATTGGAACAAACATAATCAAGTACGCTGCACTCATTCCACAGTAATATTGATTTGCGACGCACTTGCATAAGATGTAGACAAGTAAGTCATCGTCTCAAAACCCATCAATTATGCCCAACAAACTCAATATCGTCAATTTGGTTGAGAAGATTGAAAGTACTCTTATTGAAGACGGAGCCCAAGAAACAACTACAAATGCTCCTGAGCAATACGTCTGCAACTCATGTGTCATCTTAACTTATTGCCGTAAATTTCACTTTTATGTGTATATCAGACTTACGCTAGTTTAAGTGTCTGCCGAAATTCTAACTGAGAGAGATACTCTAGGTGAGATCAATGTTCTTTGATATAAATGCATTGCTCTTATGCAAATTGAAGAGCGCACTTCGCATTCAAATAATGTTTGACCACAGTTGCAGTTGCTCTGTGATAACGGATCAGCTATTGTTGAGCCCTTATGTGTAACACCACAAGTTTTGGCTTCTTTGTAGACACCAAGAGACCAAAATTCAAGAGACTAGAATTCAACTGAACTTAAGAATAGTATTAGTTCTTATGACATGTTTCTCAGCTTTGCTTCATTGGGTGAAAAGCTTGATTTGAGTCTTGTTAACATGAAATCTGATAATTACAACTTTCACATTGAAGACATTTCTAATATTTTGACTGGATTTGCCCTTCCTGAGGATATGATGGCACCTATATCTGCTCAAATCCATCTTCACAACTCCATCATTGAGCTTTAAAATAGAGCATCCAACTTCTCTGACATGAATTCGAACGCCTTGCAGCAGACTCAAGACGTAATGCATACTATAAAACCTTTTGATGAGCTGAATAAAAACATACCTTAATTTGCTGAGGAACAACAAAACAATCTCAAAGGTATCAAGAGCTGTATAAGGTTAAGATGGTGTTTTTGTAAGAAGTTTCATATGATAGAAGGCGGTACAACAGAACGTTTGGGTACTCTAGAATTGGATTGATCAAAGTTAGTAACGAAGCTACTATCAGTTGAGATGTAAATGTTTATTCAAAAGGTGATGAAATCCTTCCCAGAACAAGCAAAACCAATCAGCACTATGAGTCCTTATATTGTAACCTGTTGTATCAAGATAAAGCAGCTGCTGGATCATTAAAAATGAGATATTGTCAAGCTTTACAATAAAGTGTCTACTATAACATGTTGTAGTTCTTGCTTAATAATTTGGCTCAGTTCTAAAAACCTCCCTCATCTTTCTCATCAGAATTACCAAGATGCTGTTAGCATTTTTTGACGCTTTGGTAAACCTGATCTTTTCAGCACTGTAAAACCACAGCCTAACTTGGCTGGAGATTCAGCGAAAGCTTTAGAATGCACAACATGCCTCCAGTTGTCTAAGTTCTTGCACTGAATTGTTCAACATGAAGTTTGTTAAAATCATGAAGAAACAGTTAATGAATACGTATATGGTAGAGCTGTTAAATACGCCTTGGATTGCTCCATACAATCTATATCTTTGTGGCAAATTCAGCATTTGTATCGACGATGAGTCGTTTACCTTCCAGGTGCTATCATGTACATTATCGAATATGTCTATAAGGGTGATATTAGAGCAGCTTTTTCTCCTGAAGAGAAAAATAAGATGAATCTATGCTTCAATGCGAGACAAGTGTCAGTCCTAGAGACATGTTAGATCATTTTATTATCGTCCTCAGATATACTAATTAGCATATTAAAGTCTACAAGTACACTATGAAAATCAACAAGCAGTGTTTTATAATAAAAAAGTTAAAATCAACACTCACCGCTTATATGAAGGTAAATAGAATTAATTCGGCTACCAGAACCATTGTTTATCCTAGATTTCTTGCAACATTACGTCTGGCATGGTAGCAAAGATTGACACTGAACATCAGGTAAAAATGGCAATCCAATCTGTCTTGTCTAAACAATCACATCCAAATAAGCTAAAAGGCATTACCTACATATGCTTCTTTACCTTGCTTCTGGTGCCCAATGCTTTGCTGATTCAACAGATCTAAATGATGCTGTGTATTCCATTTACTGATTGGCAATAGAAGCACTTGTGCTAATTTAGCAAGACGCTCAGTGGGAGCACTGTATAACCGAAGTAGCAGTACGTTCTTTAGCAACTTTGCTTGAAAGTTGACTTTGCACAGACATAACCTTTTGATTATCCACAAATCTATTCAAGCTATTTACCAAGTTTAAAAACAACTTGTCAGACGATTGTTTGCACAAAATACAGAATGCCAATTAACAAAGAATAGGAACAGGCTTCAGATGACTTTGGTATGTGACTCTCAAACTATTTTTCTGGTCAGGACCAATTAAATGTGGCTTTGCTCAGAGCTAAAACTTCTGGATCAATCAAGTTACTACAGTAGTCGCTCTATTTAAGGGTGTTCTGTTGAAGGGTATTCTCTATACAAGTGTGGGTTTCCGAAAAGAATTCATCAATACAAGCTCTAAAACCAATTCTATTTAAGGGTGAGATTTTCAAAATTTTTGGCTACCCTTAAATAGAGCGACTACTGTAGTGGACAGCAATTGCAACTCAAATCTTTTTCAATTCGTTGAATATTCATATGATACGCACACTCATATGGAGATCTATACGAAAGCCATCAGAGGTTGTTGTCCGGTTGTTGGTATATACTTGCAATAAAAGACATCGTATTCAATTAGTAACTAATCTCACTCTTCAATAGATTGTAGCCTTTGGAATCAAACAGAATCGTCTTGTTTAACTTTACCAAAGAACTCTGGTCGACTCGGATCTATAAATTAATCTAGAACACGCGCTATCTTTATGGTAAAAAAACTTAAAGACCACGAAACGTAGCTCAAGACCTATTATGCATCATCGCAAAGGGTTTGAAATATAAATTAGACCCCGACATTGTCCTTCTACCGGATTATCAAGCATCCGACGACACAAGCACTATGTCAAACGTATCAAAGTTCAGATTGATATCAATAAAACAGAGAGGTGGTTTGTAACATGTTTGTCAATTCTCAGTTAAACTGAGTGGCATTTTCAGTAGCTTATTTGGATGCAATAGGTAGAACTTAGGTATCACCTGTACGCGACCATAAGTTACTTTCCAATGATTTGATCCAGGTATAGGAATGTAAAAAATGTAGAATACAATCATGCTTTGTGTCTAAGCAATGTATCTTACTATGCATACACTACATAATAATTAACAGGCAACTAAATTAGAAAAAATTACATTGAGTAACATCATGCGGGGGTTAAAATCAAACATCAACATTGCTCCGACTTTAATCCTCTGGTAATTCCACCTTTCATTATATCATGCTTAAAAAAAACAAGAACTTAAAACTAACAATAATTTAACTTCAAACAACCCAAACAACATCACTCATCTCATTTGTTATTAAAAAGGGGAGAATATTAGGCGCAGTGCGGACTCTAAAATTAAAATTTTTAAAACCCCGACGATGGTACAAGCACTATGAGCGGGCGGGGGGAGGATGTTTATTTCTGTTTTTCTCACTGTGTTGACGCACTTTGGAGGAAAGGGCTGAAAACACGTTTTTTAAAAAAAAAATGGGTGTTCAATGTCCGCCCACGCTTGAGGGAGGGAATTTTTCTTGTCTTTTTTTTTTTTTTTAAAAAAAATTTTTCTCTCTCTCTGATTAGTAGACATCAGGTAAAATAGACATGTACACGCACATAGGTATAGGTTATAGATCCTTCATGGTGGTTACTGCTGGTGTATACCGAAGAAGAAGAAGAATTAGAAGAACTAGAAGAAGAAGAAACCGTTTGGCTAGGTGACTATCGCATATTCTTGACCATGTCTTTCCTTAAAAGCCGTTACACTAAGAGCCTTTCTCTCGTTCTGTAGTCCTCATCTCTCAAGCGATGTTGCTCATCTTCAACATCAGGTACTCAAGACTGACAAAAATGCTGTTCTGGTGTGCTCCGCTTATACTCTGGTTTACCGGTTTGGTGTTTGCAAGTGATACGGCGCGTCTTTTGTTGTTCAGAAGAACTAGGTGACTATGCTACCTTACTTGACTTACGGATACTGACATACACCTTATTTCTTTTATACAGCTATTCAAGACTTGGTTTGCACTCTACTGGCTTTCTAGGTTACTATGATGCTCTGGTCTTTTGGTCGTATGGTCTTTTGGTTATACCGCTTTTTACTACACGACCTTTTTTTTTTTTTCTTCTTTGCTAATTCTGGTTACCCTCATCTCTCGATCACCATCTTGCTCATCTTCGGAATCAGGCTCTCAAGCACGACAAGAATGCAAGTCTTGGTATGTAACCTATATTTCTGACTTTGTCACCCTAAAAGCTGTTATACTAAGCACCTGGTTTACTAGTTCTGGTTATTCTTTTGTTTCAAACGCGATTCCGCTCATCTTTGAAATCACTTTGGAATCACTTTGCAATCATCACAAAAATGGTCCTCCGGTATTTTTGGCTTATGCTCTGGTCCTTCTGGTTTGATGCTTACAAGTGCTACGACGCGTCTTTTGTTGTCCGGCAAAACTAGGTGACTATACTATCTTTCTTGAAATCACAGACAATAACTTTTCTTTTCTTCTTTTTTTGCAGGTATTCAAGACTTGGCTTATCCTCTATTGGCTTTCTGGCGTTCTGGCTTTCTGGTCTTTTGGTCTCTCTGGTCTTTTGGTCTTTGCCTCTGATGCTTTTCGGTGACCTGGTGTTATGCTGTGCAGTGAATCGGGTAATCATGCTATCTTTCTGAATTACGGATACTAATAAGACCTTTTTCTTTTCTTTGCAGGTATTCAAGACGTGGTTGCTTCTATACCGGTCGAGATGTAAACCAGCATCATAGACGATCAGCATCTATAGTGGACCAGCATTGCTATGGACCAGCATTGCTATGGACCAGCATTGCTATGGACCAGCATTTTTAAGGACCAGCATCATTGAGGACCAGCATTGTTATGGATCAGCATCTATAGTGGATCAGCATCTATAGTGGATCAGCATCTATAGTGGATCAGCATCTATAGTGGATCAGCATCTATAGTGGATCAGCATCTATAGTGGATCAGCATCTATAGTGGACCAGCATCGCTATGGACCAGCATATATAGTGAATCAGCATCATTGAGGATATTGGAATATGCTGTGCAAGCTTACGCTACTAACCTCATTTTTTTTTCCTATTCCTGTGTGCGTGTACATGCAATGTCTACTAACCCCTTTTTTCTTTCTATTCCTGTGTGCGTGTACATGCAATGTCTACTAACTTGATGTCTTTTACTAACCTGATGTGTACTAACTATGACCTTTTTTTTTTCCTTTTTTTTTTATTTTTTAATCCTCGTTCATTATGATCTATAGCCATAATAATAAAGTACAAAGTTTTGGGCTATTAGATCTCTTAAATAAAGCATCATCATCAATAGAAAATAGCCGTAATAAAATAAAGAAGTAGATAGAAGAGTAATGATTACAATAAAAGTATTTAATAAAATCAATAAAATCAATAAAATCAATGAAATCAATAAAATCAATAAAATCAATGAAATCAATGAAGAAAAAATGACAAGACATTTCAAACTCCTCAGCATTAAGAAAATCAAGTTGCTTCAAAATCTTAAGCAGAGAAAAAATCACTGCCAAAAAATTTAAAGAGCGAAATTTCTTTAAGCAGTGAAATGATAAAAGAAATGTAAATGGTAATAACTTTATGAAAATACATCCTGATGTATCGTATTGAACATACATCATATAATATTCGATATATTACTAAATCAAATACAGATCTTGTTCTGTGTTACCAAACATAATTTATATTGACATCTCATCCTTGCACTGAATAAAACCATCTCTTTAATCTTGTTTAATCGCTTGACTTAACAGATAAATTATACATCCAATTTTAAATCTGTAAAAAGTTTTGGAAGCCTAGAAGATACATCTATATATCTGCCAAAAAAAACCGCAACTTTCATAGTTAAAATCAAAAGTTGAAAAAATATGCCCGTGTTAGCCGCACGTGTCGGACGTGCGTCCGACACGGGTTGGGTGTATTGCGTTATAACTAAATTATAAAAACCTCATACCTACGTGAAACTGACAAAAGAGAAATGCGCGGTTGGTTAAGGTGAATGTTAAGTTTATTCATGCAGGCGAGAATAAGGATACTGTAAACGATCCCATAAGTCGGGCAAAATAAAATACAGATATCTGAGATTGAAAGGAAAGATATAAAAAACCCAAAAGGGGAAAAATAAAAAGGGACAGAAGTTGGTGGTAGAGGAAAATAAAAACAAAATAAAAAAAGAAGGAGCTAGAGCAAGGATTGAACGCAGAACGAACTATCCTCGGTTTTGGAATGATTAGAGGTTACAAGGTAGCAGAGGTCAGAATTGCTAATGCTTTGGCTAGATGAGAAGTGGTGAGTTGAACAGCGGAAGGGCGAGAGAGAGAGTGGTGAGGTTGAGCAGTGACAGAGGCTGACAGGAAATTTTGGAAATGAATTTAATTTTTTTTTTTTTTGGATTTTTGAAATTTTGATACTTTTTTTTTTTTTTAAAAAAAAATATATTTTTTTTCTGTTTGCTTTAGTAGATTTTTTTTTTTTGTTTTTTTGTTATTGTAGAAGCCAATCGTAGAAGAGCTGACCCTTATCGGGTTCAGGTTCGAAAGGCTCTTGGCTTTTGTGGCAGATCTGGTCGATGAGGTAAAGAATGTTCAACAGATCAGTCCAAAGAGGTTGCCACTTTTGTAATAATTTTTGTTTTTCTTCAACAGTTGTTGGTTTTTTGGTGGGTAATTCCCGAAGAAGTATGTCGAAGGGGTGAATGTTGTTGGGGGATGCACGCTGAAGGTGGTCCCAGTATGATGGAGGTATTGCTGGACAGGTAAGGAAATGGTAGCGACTCATTTCGCCTCCACAATGGCAATCTGACTTTCTACCAGGTAACCAATTCATCCGCTACCTCAGTAGTCGTCTTTGTTCTTTCTGAGTCATAGGTAAGAAAAAGACGGGATCTATGGTAAGGTCGTGTCGACAAGCTTGAATCATCTTTTCCGAGGAATTGATGAGGGTTTGCGACCGAAAAGAAGAGAGAATTTGTTTGAGTACGATGTTACCAGGTTTTGTGGAATGATCACCAATAAACGTATTGTATATGGGATTTTTCTTGCTGATAAGCGACAAGCGACTGTATCTGTTGTTGGTGTTGTGAATTTGAGAGATCAGGGATTCAGTTGGGAGCCGTGGAAGGCGAAGGTTGTATTTGGCGTTGAGCACATACCACCGTTCCACCATGGTGGGCAGGTTAAGCATGACTCGCAGCGCTTTGACTGAAGAGGTAGCATGACCACCGACGATAAGACGAAGGCAATTATCTTGCATACGCTCAAGAGCAGGCATGTTGGTAATGTTGATATTAGTGATGCAGAGGCCATATTCGATTTGAGGACGAATGAACTGTCGATAGACTTGCATACTTAGTAGAGGAGAAAACCCGTTTGACCGGGCGCCAATGGTGTGAAGACGGTACATGGACTTTTTGACCTTGTCTTTGGTGTAGTTGATGAACAGCTGAGTGTCCATTCCACGGTAGTTGAATTGCATGCCGAGATACTTTAAAGTATCAACGGCGGGTATAGGTGTGTTGTAAAGAGTGTAAGTATTAGAAGGAGAGGAAGGGGGTGAAATGATGGCGCATTTGGATGGCGACCAACGATATCCGAGAAGGAGTGAATGCTGTTCAGCTTTGTTTAGTAGATGCTGCATTTGAGTATGATCAGCAAGCAGAGCTACGTCGTCGGCAAAGAGAAGACAGTTGATAGAGGTAAGCGGTATTGATGAGGTTGAAGGGGTGTCGGAGCGAAGAAGTTGAGGGAGTGTATTGATATATATGCTATATAGATGGGGACTAAGGATAGAACCTTGTAGTACACCTGTAGTAGGAGAAAAAGGAGAGGAATGGTAGTTATCATTGATGACCTCCACTTGCACATTATCAAAGAGGCTTTTCAGCATTTGTAACAGCAAGGGATCACATCGAGGGTGCATAGCATCCCAAACGATGTTACGGTCAACAGTGTCATAGGCTTTTGCAATATCAAGAAACGCAATGGTTGGATACCTGTAGTGAGATTCATGATAGCGGTGGACGAGTTCATCTAGACAGGCAGCTTGATCCAAGGCACTAAGGAAAGGTATGAAACCTCCTTGTGCAATGTCAATGAAGTTGGTCTGATCGTAGAGTGGATGTTGTAGACAGTATTCCATAACCTTTCGAAAGACCGAAGTCAAACTAATTGGTCTATAGCTTGAGGGATCCAGAGGATCACCACGCTTGAAAAGCGGCACAACTTGAGCAGTTCGCCAAGCTATAGGGGTATACCCGGTAAGCCAGCAGGAGCGGAAGAGGTTGGTAAGGATAGGACTGAGGATGTGGGCAACAGGCGAGAGCATCTCGGAAGTGAAGTGATCTTTACCTGGGCTTTTTTGACGTGCAAGACGTCTTATGGCTGCTCTAACGAGATCGATAGTGAAAGGACTATTTTGGAAGTCATACTTACCCCTATCAGAAAGGTTAGTACCAACCGTTGGATCAGATCTTAGGTGGAGGGGTATATTGATTGGCCGAGGTAGGGTATCACCATCATAGATGGTTTGCAGGAAAGTGGCCATCTCATTCACTGCATGTTGGGGGCCTTCTGCACTACTAAAACGGTGTTTACTCCGAGTCTTAGACTGGATAATCCTCTTTATAGTAGGCATAGCGGTGAGGGGGTCGTTGTTGAGATCAAAGCAAAATTTAAAGTAGGCGAGCGCTCTTGCTTGGCGAACTCCTGCTTTAAGTTGATGATCAGCATCTTTGTATTTATTCCACCATATTGGTTTCTGTATACCAGCCGACTTGCGCCAACGGGTATAACAGGCCTGGCGGAGATTTGCATGTTCTTGTAATTTTGGATTCCAAAACCATTTCCAAGTCTTGGGACGAGGAGAGGCAGAGGTAAGGATAGTATCCAAGGTATAGTAGATTGAGTCATAAAATTGGGAGCATAGGTATTCGATAGTATCGGCATTAGCCTGGGTATCGGTGGTAGAAAAAGGAGTGGAATGGGTTTGGGCTAAGAAATCTGCAAATTGACGGGTAGTGTAATTGAGATTCTTGCTGTAAAATTGTTGTTGCATAGTGGTGATGTAGGCTGTTCGAACAGGCATTTCTGCAAGTCTACTGAGCTTCCAACGTTTCCGTAAAGGTTCTGGAGGGGTATCATCACGCACATCATGATTCATCCAAGTGAAGGAAAAAACCATGAGTTTGTGATCAGATCCAAGAACTGATAGGTCTGTACGTATGTCTAATTTGGGATGCATTAGAGTAGATTGTGAAATAAAATAGTCAACAATGCTGGTTTCAGTAATGTTAATACTTTCTTTGTAGACCACTCGAGTTGGTTTGGCATATTGAAGGAGTGTATTGTAATTAATGAGTGTATGTTGGTTAATGAAAGTGGAGAGTTTGTTGCCTCTTGGATTCCATCTGCTGTCACCTGTTAGCTTACCCATGCGGGCGTTAAAGTCACCACAAAGGATAGTGTTCGGAGTCATAGGGATGGAATCGAGGATTTGCATAGCGGTTGTATTATCTAAGGAAGGGGAAGGGGATAAGTAGACACAATGTATTTTTAGGCTGTCTAAATGACAGGTCATATAATATTTGGATTTTTGAGTATCTACATGTAATTTGTTATATTTAAAGAGAGGGTTAATAAAGAGAGAGATACCCATCTGACAACGATCGGAATTGATGACTGGTTCGCCGTAAATGTGAAACTGTTGCCAGTGGGTGGGTATAGATTTATCTGGAGGGAGCCAGGTCTCTGTGATAAAAAGAATGTCGACATATTTACAATAATACAGAATGGAGTCAATGGCTTCTTGACGAAGTTTACCATTGGCATTAACACAGGCTATATTGAGTTTCCTCATTATAACTCGGTTTCCATTTCAGTAGTTGCAATTGGTGGGGTGGATGTGGGTTCAGTATCAACAGCGGGCTGTGATACAGATGTGGTGGAAGGGGTGACGGTAGTAGTGGTGGTATTAGTGGATGATGCAGCTGAGTTGGCTGCTTTTTTTGTGAAATTAGACAAAAATTGTTCATATTGTGTTGCAGTAATAAGGTTTTCTTTCAAAAAGAAAGAAGCTACTGCTTTCGAAATATGATCCCGAATGAAGGGAAGGGCACGAACAAGTCTTTGGTTGTGTTTCTCTGTTGCGATACGAGTTTTCTCTTCGACAGACAGAGTGGAATATTCCGTATTTGTAAGGATGCTTGGATCCACAGGCGAGAAGTTGGTTAATGGCTCTACTTTGGCTTTTTTGAGAGTGTCCATTAATTGTTGACGGTAGTCGTTATGGACCAAAAGGGCAACTACGTTACGAGTGGGATAGTGAATATCCAACACCCGTCCGTTAGTTACACCTAATGTCTTTAAATTTTGTCTTTGAATCTTTCGATTAATTCTAGATTTGGATGGATAATAGACGTAGCTAAAACCATTGTTGTCAGAGTTTGGTACGGAAAATGCACGTACAGCAGTGTTGATTTTTTTGGTTGTGTTAGTATTTTTGTTAGTGTTTTTGTTAGTATTTTTGTTATTTTTTGTTTTTTGTAAGTTTTGTATGATTTTAGTATAATTAAGAGGAGTTACTGATCGCTCTTGAATGCGCTTATCAACATCAAACTGATGAGCGTATTTGGATTGAGCGATACCAGATACAACTGGAAATTCAGTATCGTCGCCCATAACCATATCCTGATCTTGTTGCTGTTGTTGTTGCTGTTGCAATGTGATCATTGCTTGTTGTTTTTGTTGACTGAGCAACTGATGTTCTAATTCAGCATTTTTGCTGATGTACATCTGCATTTGGTTTTTAATTGTCTTGTTTTCTTTTTCAAGATCAGACAATTTGTCTTGCAAGGACAAAAGCATTTCCCTTAGGAGTGCAATCTCCTTGTCGTTGATGGTGCTGTGAATATCACCATCGCTATTGTTGTTGTTGTTGTTGCTGTTTTTGGGTTGACCAATTTTGACAGGTGTCGCAATTGGGGTACCCTTTTGAGAGCCATTGCTGGCATCGCTAGCAACTCTCGAGCGCTTTTTCGGCTGTTGGGTTGTTTTGGGAGAGGTGTTGCCGATTGATGTTGTGGCACCTCGTGTTGAAAGCTGGATTGCTTGTTGAATCGCCTTTTCAACAGAGGCAAAGGTTGGCTTATCCTTACAAATAGTGCATTGAAACACTGGAAGTGCAGGAGTATCTGTATTGTTGGCTATGTAGCCTAATGTACCGGCCTTTGAGCAAGGGGTACAGCTTACCAAGTGATGGTATTGAAAGAATTGCTTCATGATCTGTTGACCATGAGCTGAGAGGTCGGGAACTGATGCAGGTCGGGTGTCTGACATCGTGAAAAAATATATTTTTTTTTTTTGGTGTTGTACGGTTTTTTTTTTTTGATGTAGTGTTACTGTATTAATTAATAAGGTCGGTGATAGTGGTAAAAATAAACTTGTTTCTATTTCTGGTCAACTTCGCGTTAAAGCCGTTGAAAAGTAGAGCCAGAATAGAGGAGAACTGATACGTTTGCGGTGCTTTTGTGTGAAATGTAGTGTAGCTGATAATATGTTGTAAAGTGTTCAATAGCCGAGACAGGTACTGTGACGATACAACTGTTGACTGACAAGTTATATAATAAAGTAGTTGATTCTAGTTCTGATTCAATTTCAATTCCTGTTCTATTCAATTCCTTTTCTGATCTGTTCAGTTCTCAATTCAATTAGGTACAAATCTTCGATTTAGAATGTATAACTGTCAATATTATATAATATATTAATTAACGATTATGTCAACTTCGCTGATAGAAGTGAGCTTGTTTATAAGTAGTCAAATACGCTTAAAATAGCTATTAAGGGTAAAATAAACTATTTAAGTATATATTTACTAAGATGGGAGAAAAGATGATTTTTATTATTTCCAAAATCAGTCTTGTAAAAATGATTATATTTTAAAGCTCCGGAAGGCGCTGTCGTTTGTTAGGCCTGTTACTATTTGTAATTGGTTTAAATTTCCTCTTTTTGTTACTATTCCAATTTCTTAGAAATTGAGGGATTTCGCTTGTGTCTGCAAAGTCAAATTTTAAATGGTTGCCTTCGCTACCACTATTTGTTGGCATGACATTACCCCCCCTCCGGAGTGTTGTTCGTCTCTGAACAGGACTATTAGATGTCGAGGGTGCAGAAGTGGAAGCGGGTGGTATGGGCGGGATAATAGAAGTTGGGGTAATAGTGGTGGTTGTCGAAGTGGTACTAGCGGTAGTAGTATCATGGGAGTCCTTGATTAGGTAGCGTCTAGGTAAATCAATGGCTTGAGGAGTAGCGATAACGGTATCTGAAATGGACTCAAGTTCAACGACATCGACAGGTACATCAGCAGTACTGTTGATGACAGGTGGGGATGGCGGTGTTTCGGATGAACCATGGTCCGCTCGGTCGGACACAACTACCGTTACTTGAGTGACAGGTGCTTGTACCAACACTACTTGGCTCTGTTGTATATTGATCGTTTGGGATTGTATTACTGGCGTTGGTGGCCTTTCTGAAGGATCCAATGACATCGAAGATATGGCAACATCGGTTGTCTCCACATTTTCAGCCTCAGAGATATGTACATCCTGAATGAGATCGGTTGCGTCGATTCGTTCATCTACTGGAGACGACCTGTCTGATCTTGTACCGGCTGTCATATCGATGTCGCTAGCTAACTGTGGTTGCTGTTCAGCCACTGCTTCGTGATAGTCTTCTTCGTCATGTGAAGTACTAATACTGGATGAGGCTGGTTCTTTAGTACTTGTGCTATCACTTGTCAAGCTCGAAACACTAGAGGCACTGCTGCTGACAATTTCAATTGTCTCTGGTAAATCAACTGGTGGTATAGAAAAACTTGGAAGCTCTTGTTGACTAATATTCAACTGCACTTGATCATTCTCATTTTCATAACCATTGTAAGCATTGTCAGCTTCAGTATCAAAATATTGTTCTGATGATGATGGTATTACTGGTTTTAAATCTTGAGGTAATATAGCTGAATCATTGTCGGTAACAACAACCGGTAAATCTTGAGGTGGAGGCGAACAGACACGAGGTGGTGTCATTGGTGATTGTATTGGCAATGGTACAAAGGATGATGACATACCACCACTTGCAAATGAAGACAACGGCATAATGGGGTCAACACCATCGTCTCTTATTTCTCTATTTGCTATTTGCGCACGGACTTCTCGACGTGATGTTGTTGGGTCGTACCAAGGTTCGTTAGGACGATCACCTTCAGCTGATTTCAACCGATCTACGTGTACAAGCGAGTTTAATGACTCACCAGCCACTGTCTCCAAGCGATATGTCCCGTACTCTGGATAACTAGCCACAACGATGAATGGTCCCTTGAATCTTGGTTCTAGACTGTACCGGCCCTCGTGAGAAAGCATTACCATGTCACCAGGTTCAAAGCTAGTCTTTTTGATGTGACTATCCCATTTTTCCTTGTCTTTATCGGCGACTGCCTTCAGTCTAAACTCTGCTGCAGCACGGTGTTGTCCTAATTGCTCAAGCTCTCTTGACGTTAGATCTGCAATAGTTCTAGGGTCGGCTTTTACTTGTCGATCGATATATGGTTTAAGGTCGTCCCCTGGTAAGCGTGGTTCTCTTCCATAGACCAAGAAATAAGGTGAGTAGCCGGTGGAACTGTGTTTTCTAATACGAGTAGCCCAAAGAGCAGATTCAACGAAGTCATCCCAACGATGAATGGCACCATTGACATATTTACGAAGCATTTGTTTGATAACGCCATTGTACCTTTCTACCTTGCTATTAGTCCTTGGATGAAAAGCTGATGTCAACTTGTGGTTGACTCCTAAGCGTTGTAAGTACGACTGAACTAGACCACTTGTAAAATTGGCGCCTCTATCGGTGATTATTTCAGAGGGACAACCAAACTTCATCACTATCTCTTCATAAATAAAGTCTGCGACAGCCTCCTTCGTAGCCGCTGGTACCGCTCTTGCTATTGGCCAGTTGGTCAAAGAGTCCACTGCTGTCAACAACCATCTGTTTCCTTTCTTTGTTGGTTCAAAGTCACCCACAAAGTCCAGATGCCATCTGTCAAATGCCTTTGGAACTGGTAATGGATGCATTTCATCCTGGTGTGCTTGTGTTCTACGGCTATTCACCTGGCACTGAGGACATGTTTTCAACCATGCTTCAACGTCTTTTCTCATGGACGGCCACCAATATCTCGTCTCCATCAGATGCATCATTGTCTTGAGACCTGCATGACCAAAACCAGTATGATACTTTTCAACCCAATCAAGTCGGTCTTCGAAAGGTACGAACTTAGTTTTAATAGTTTCAGTGGAAGGGTTTTCCTTCCCCCCTCTCCTCAAAGTCACCTTTCGATACACTCGGTTGTTACGTACAACAAAGTAAGGCCGTTGACTGTTCAAACGATTCTTTAGGTCATCACGTTTCAACCTGTTGATGTTTGCTTCATTCAGGTACAATAAAGGCCAGTCAGCTTTCATGTTAGGAGATAACTGATCCCAGGTAGCGTAAAGATAGTCTGGTTCTATCGGTTCGACCAAAGGATGACCTTCTAGCTCCGCACTGCGAGAGAGAGCATCTGCTACTGCATTTTCTTTGCCAGGCTTGTACTGAACCTGAGGTGAGTACAACTCGTATTCAGCAATCCATCGGACTAACCGACTAGTGGGTTTTGCTTGCGACTGAAAATATAGTAAAGGCTTATGGTCACAGAGCACAGTGTATCCTTTCCGACAACCGTCGACGAGACAACGCCAAGTTCTGAGTGCATGAATTATGGCTATCAGTTCACGTTCCTGCGCGGGAAACTTCTGTTCGGCCGGAGAGAGTTTGCGAGACTCATAGGCTACAGGGGCCCAAGTATTGGTGGTCTCATCTGGTTGTAACAAGACCGCACCAACCCCAAAGTCGCTGGCATCCGTTTCTATGCGGAAAGGCAAGTCGAGATCCGGAAGACGGAGAACAGGAGGTGAAGTCAATAGCTTCTTAAGTGTTACAAAGCTCTTCTCACACTCGTCTGTCCAAGTGATTGCACGCTTCTTTGGTCCAGTACCATGTGTTAACTGAGTGAGAGGAGCAGCCAGAGCGCTAAAGCCAAGACAGAAACGACGATAATGTTGGGCTAACCCAATGAACTGTCTAACCTGCTGAACGTTCACAGGTCGTGGCCAATTATCGATAGCCTTTGTCTTACTATCCGAAGGCAGGATACCATCTTGGTTAATCTTGAAGCCCAAGAACTCCAACTCAGAAGCAGCGAACGTGCATTTCTTGACATTGAGCACTAACTTGGCCTTTTGAAGACGTTCAAGGACTTCGACGACATGACGCTGGTGGTCTTCTTTGGTCTTGCTAAAGATGAGAATGTCATCGAGATATACAAGAGCACATCGGTCAATGCAACCGTCAAGTACCTCATTCATCATAGTTTGGAAAGTTGGTGGCGCGTTGCTCAATCCAAATGGCAGAACTAAGAACTCGAACTTGCCATACCGCGTATTGAATGCGGTTTTTGGAATATCAGAGTCTTGAACACGGATCTGATGATAACCTGAGCGAAGGCCAAGAGTGGTGAAATACTTGGCTCCCTGAAGCCGGTCCAGACATTCGTCTATACGTGGCAGAGGTGTGGCATTCCTTTTGGTAAGACTATTCACGGCACGATAATCTATACACATGCGCATAGATCCGTCTTTCTTCTTGACTAACAAAACGGGCGATCCCCAAGGTGAACTGCTTCTACGAATAAGCCCAAGCGACAAGAGTTCATTCAGTTGTCTTTGAAGTTCATCTAACTCCGCAGGACTCATGCGGAAAGGCATTCGATTAAACGGTTTTGCGTCGCCTGTGTCAATAACGTGTTGAACCCCCCTATCTGGTGGTAACCCAGGTAGCTGATCCAAAAAATGGAAGGGAATCGCTGGTCAAGAATATCCCAAAATGGATCAGTATCACTAGCGATTGGAGGTTTGTCAGAAGGTGAAGCAGGTTCATCCATCAAATAAAGTAAACAAAGTTCAGCGTTTTCTTTATTAACAGCCTTTTTAACCTGTTGTTTTGAGATCAAGTAGTTAAGGGTTGGTTGAGGGACAGCATCATTATTGGAAGATAAATCATCATTCGTAGGTAAGATAACACCGTCAACAGCACCAGTCAAACAACAAGAGACAGTCCACGAATCATTTAACCAGTTGGCCTTGGGTTGATGCTCCTTCAGCCAAGAACGACCAAGAATGATATCAAATTTAGAGTCAAACACATAAGCAGTCAGAGGGCTAGCATGGCCTTGTAAGTCAAGCTCAAAATCCACTCTATCTGTGATTGGGGAAGTGTTACCACCTGCTGTTTCAACCTCACGACCACAAACATGATGATGAGTACCTGCTATTGAGTTAGCCAACTGAGAGGATATGTAGTTCTCACTGGCCCCATTGTCAATAAGGATATGGACATCGACAAAAGAGCCGTCTTCTTTAGTCACAGTTCCAGGGTACAGAGGCAGATTGCAGGATACAATAGTGTTGAGACTCGCTATATACTCAGTATCTGATATCACAGCAGAACTATTAGATGGATTTCTATGGCCTATCGTGCTTGAATCCGTCACAGTACCTGAAGCCTTAATAGGCACAAGTTCGGTAGGAAGATGCGAAGCATCATATTGTGAACCGACCATTGCAACTGCGGAAGAAAGAGAGGTAAACTGACGATCGATGTTCTTATCACACTTCACATTAATTTCAGAATGAGTAGAAGTGACCTCATTTTTAGTTAAATTAGAAGGCTCAGAAAATAACATGATGAATCAGTATGTTTATTGGCAGATGTAGAATGGGAATGAGAACTACAAGCACAATTATCATCAATAGCAGTGGAAGTAATAGCGTTCAAAGAAGCGGATGTCTTGCGTGCGGAACCAGGGTTGCTATTACGTTGACCACCTTGTTTGCTACGATATCTCTCCTTCATCCTAGATTCAAACGAGTTCATGTCTTTCATACGGGTACGACATTCATCATATTTATGGCCCTTACGAGCACAATAGTGACAAGTACCAGAGAAACCAGAACCACGAGAAACACGACTGTCCATGCCACCACCAGTTACTGGACCCGACTGACGACGTTGAGAGTGAATTACATCACAATCCATTGGGTCATCAATTGCTAGATGGGGTCTAGTGACGGTACCAGTGGAAGCAGAGGGAACACGAGAGCTAACAGAAGACGTATTGGTATGGGCGATTGGATGAACTGAAGGATTGTGTGCAGCTTCAAAGTCAAGCGCCTCGCGAAGGACACGTTCCAAAGTTCGATCCTCAATACGTATTCCTCTGATACGTTGTACCAGGTTAACGTCTCGTAGACCACGGAAAAAGATGTCACTTAAAAAGCGATCAAGAATTTCTTGAGCAGTTAAACCATTTACGTTGATAAGCATGCAGATGTCCATGAAGGTGTCAACATAAGAGGGCAATGAGCCAGTTTGGCGGACAGTATACAAGCGGTCGCGAACCATGTCTTCAGCATTAGCTGGACGAAAGGTTGATATGAGTAAAGCCTTAAACATGGACCAGGTAGTAGGAGCGTTAGGACCAGTTTCTTGTCCAGCAAACCAAGCTTCAGCACGACCGGTCAACAAGGTACGTCCAAAACGGAAAGTCTGTTCACCGTCCCAGTTGTAATATTCTTGAAGACGTTCAATGGAGCGAATCCAACTGTCGAGCACCCAAACGTTGCGGCTACCGTCGTACGGTTCAGGTTGTTTGAGTTGTACTGTAGGAGCACGAGCAAGGGTGGGAGTAGCGGAGACCGAATCAGCACGCTGATTAGCCTGTTGTAAGACCTGTGTGAGCTGAGTCATAAATTGCAATAGTGCAGGGGGTAGATTGTTGTCTTGATTATTTTCATTCATAGTCGACACTTAACCAGAAAGAGAGAAAAAAAATCCAAGAAAGAGAGATATAGAACCAAATGTATAGGATGTTTTTAGAACCAGAGAGAAGATTTCCAAAGATAATCTGAGACGACAGTTGTCAGTGATTAATACGTGTGAAAATGCTGCTGCAGGAATAATTTGTGTGGCGGATAGATAAGTTGCAAGGCTTGAATAAGATAAGCAGTTGCAGGAACACGGAAAAAGATAAATCGCAGAGATGCTACCAATTGTCAACTTCGCTGATAGAAGTGAGCTTGTTTATAAGTAGTCAAATACGCTTAAAATAGCTATTAAGGGTAAAATAAACTATTTAAGTATATATTTACTAAGATGGGAGAAAAGATGATTTTTATTATTTCCAAAATCAGTCTTGTAAAAATGATTATATTTTAAAGCTCCGGAAGGCGCTGTCGTTTGTTAGGCCTGTTACTATTTGTAATTGGTTTAAATTTCCTCTTTTTGTTACTATTCCAATTTCTTAGAAATTGAGGGATTTCGCTTGTGTCTGCAAAGTCAACACTACAAAAAAAAATTTATACATTTCACGGAACTTTCACGGCGAAAGTTCCGTGAAATGTACAAACTACATTAATGTGACAAGGTGTATATTTAAGCGAAATTATACCTTTCAGGCCTCAATGTTGCGTGAAATGTATAAATTTTTAAGCAGACAAAAATTATACCTTTCAGGCCTTAATTTCCGTGAAATGTACCTTTCTTTAGGCTGGCAAAAAACATACCTTTCGGCCTGTGATCTTTAACTTTCAACCAACATTACAGGCCTATACCTCGATCCTATTTGCTCTTTTGCTTGAAACGTGTAGCATGTCATTGGCTCCAGAAAAAGTTCGGTGTTTACACTGTTTCATTCCCATAGGCTCTTTTATGTTACATTATTAACGAATGCTATAAATACACTTCTTTGCTATTCGACCTTGGTTTAAAGATGTATTCTTTATTTGGTATATTGCTTTTGTTTATTGGCTGCTACGCCTTGTATCATTACTCTTTTGGTATACGGTTCAAATAAGATACGGAAAACGTTTTTATATTCTTTAATATTATTGGTTTATTTATTGCAAATATTACTATATACTATATATTGGGCGTACTCTATACGTCGCACCATTGGCTTATTCTATATTAAACGTACCAGGTTCCCATGCTCACTTTGGCCTCTTTACTGGCCAAACGTATTGCAGTCTTGAGAATTTTTACTTACCTTTGGATATACCTTTTTTTGCCACTGAATACTTGTCATAACAGCTACAGAAAGGCGAAAAAGTGCAAAAGCGGCTTGGTTCTTGTCATAAGCAAACAGATTACTATAAAAATAGAATAAAAGAAAAGGATTAGAACCAGCTTATTATATGATAAATAAACGAAAAAACTCACCTTTGGATGCTTTGGGATTTGGCCTTTAGAGATATACAGAGCAGATCATCTAGTAGATAGAATCAACTCAAAGTTAGCGACTAAATAAGCTTATCAAAACCTTTTACTTACTCAGTAACCTATGTTGGGTTTGCCAGCTTATTTACAACAACCGTAGCCGCAAAACTAATCAATACACTACAAAATTTGAACAAATAAATGTTAGTGATGCTCTTACAACTAAGCAAAGTGTTTACCTGTCTAGCATCATGTACAATAATAACACTAGCTGATAGCTTGAGGCTACTTTAAACACAAGTTGACTTATATTAGTATTAGCTCTTTTCTTTTTGTGAAATACAAACCTGGAACCACTGAGAGAAGAGAAGATAAAGAAAAGGAAATAAAGAGAAAAAAAAGGAACACACAAAATTTTATTGGTTTTTACATCTTTTTTCTTGACCTGTTCCAATCAACGCTCAGGACTTGTATTATTCTAATTCCGATTTTTTACCCAAAGAAGACAAACAGACTAGATGCTACAAGTATAAAGACCTTGTAACTGACCGTTTTATGAGTTCTTTTTCATAGTATTTTCTATAAACTTAACACTTATTATGTCTTACAACGGTACTCCCTCTTCAAACGCCAACGGTAGATCAATTCCTTCTGTTGGAACTGGCTCTCGTCGTTCTGTTCCCACTCCCCGGTCAAGCACATCCGCTTTGGAGCGCAAGCTTGAGGAAGCATTGAAAGGTCTCGAGCAAGCCAACAAATCATTGGAAGAGCATAAGATGTTGATCGATAATCTCACTAATGCTCACGAAGAGATGAAAACAAAACTTGATAACAATCCAACAGATGATGTCAATGAAGGTTTTCCTGGATCTAAGAAAGAGCTGGAACAGATTCGTGTTAGTATCAACGTATATGATCTTAACAAAGTCAATTTCTAATTGTTGTTTTAGCTTGTTGTGTTAGAGGAACAAGAAAAGCAGTTGAAGGGTGCTACTTGGAACCTCGAAGAGACATTGATCAAGAGTCCCGAGAATGGTTTCCATGTGGTGCAAATAATCAAGAACACTTTGGCCAACACCAGATTTCAGTACATCACATCAAACTATGTGTGGCCTACGAACAATGCCATCAAGTATATAAAATATGTTCTTTGGAGACAGTACTGCAGTCAGAAGCAAAGCGAGAAAAACAAGACATTGAGTATGGAACAGCAAGACCAGCAAAAGAAGAAAAACAATTGGCAGACTCGTAAATCGCATGTAAGTTGATAGTGTATAAAGTAATATTTCATGTTCTGTTGCTAACTGAAATGCTTGAAATATTGTTATAGCTTTTGTCAAGACGAAGAACTGCCTACAATGAGTTTAAGGAAGAGCTGGCCAATGTCTTTGGCACCCACGAAGAGTGCCAGCAAGTCTTGACAAGTGAAATGTTATCAGACCAAGAAGACGAGTACGATGAAGAAGGTACACTCCTGAGAGCCAAGAAAGTGCCTCATTACAGAAAGCAGCAGGTATGCTATAGCTAATAATATTACATGAGAGCAAAAGAATAACTTTTTTTTAACACCATCGTCAAGTGTACTGATTTCTTTTACAAACTGGATGAACTTCGCACTGCCAACAATCGAAGAATGAACAACAGCTTTGTGCCAACTAGAGTAGGCTCACGTGTAGTCAAAGTTGTTCATGCCAGAAACCCAAAGAAGTTGCGAAAACTACCTGCATGGGCTATCGACCATACACTTGTATAGTTTTTTTTTTGTTTCAACTAAATAAATAGAAGAGTGAAAAAATTTAAAAGCAAAAAAATGTTTATTTTCTTATGCAAGGCTTCTTGTTAATTGAAGCGCAATAATGAGACTGTCGTTAATACTGCGACGAATATGTGCACGCGCATACAACTTATGTACAGGCAAGATGCTGTATGAGCTTTTAGCCTCATACTCGTTCCGAAAAGGCTTGTTTCTCTCACTTGTGCCTGATGTAATGCTATCCACACCGACTCGAGGATTTTTGTACCAACTAACAAAAGCAAAGCAATGGTTAGTTGGAAAGTAATCACCATCTTCATAACACTTTGTCTCATGAAAGAAAAAGTATTCAATAGTTCCTGCGCGCAAGTGCTCTTGGCCTTCAGTGTTCAATACTCCTTCCAAGTCATCGTTTCATAATCATCAGGTCGGTAGGCATAGATTTGAGATCCTCTACCTCGACCTGTCAAGCGCGACTTGTATACATCTCCCAGTACTTTTATCTTTTTGATTTTTTGCACTATATTGTCTACAACAAGATGTGATTCATATCGTCTATGATAATAGGCTTCTAGGCAATGAAAATCCTCTTGGCTTAGTTTTCTCGATTCTCTCCTGGCTAAAGAAAGCATAACATTGCCATCCTCCTGCAGCTGCTCATGACCCATTGGATCACTATCTTTTTCGGCAAACTGATAAATGTCTTCCCTATGAAGAGAAATATCTGATCCGAAAGGTAAAATTGTAAAGTTATTATGTATTTCGTTTGTTTTTCCATTTTAGATATTTGGGCAATAAAAAGAGAAAAGAAAGAGACTTGAGTAACCATTTTTTAAATTGATTTGAAAAGCAGCCGCTAAAAAAGGAAGTCTTTTCCGAATTTAGCTTACCAGAGGACTTTCAAACTTGGAAAAAATTACAACCAACATTTCTTTCTTTTTTTTACTCAATATTTTTACGCGACTTTAGACGCTAATCACTTGCGACATGACGTCTTTTTTACAATCTAGTTTACAAATGTTTACTCTTTAGGTCAGTCATCAACGCATCAGACTTTTCTTAAGATCGAACAAAAGACAGAAAGTATTCACAAGACAAGTTTCTTTAAACAACATCAATTTATTGAAGTTACAAAATATGAAGACTAATATAAAAAACTATAGATAGGGAAGAAAAAAGAGAACAAAGAAACAGAAGAGAGAGAGAGAGAGAACAGAGGAATATCTAGCGTGCGATATAGTGAGCAACTGAATCAAAATCATCGGCAAAGATAATGGATTGCATTCGATGCATGTAAGTTTTTTCAAAGCCTGGCTTGTGATTTGTATTGATGTTTTTGATGAATAGGTTGTTTCTTTCGAAACCAAACGCCCAAAAGCAAGAAATAGGACCAAACTTGTATATGCATTCACGAAGATGAAGCATAAAGTGGAAATTAGGGGTAACAGCTAGAGAGCCAAAGCGTTGTTCAAACCCCCGAGCAAAAGCAAGTAAATGAGTGTGGGCTATTTCGACATCAGTCTTCTTTATGACATTGCAGTTCAGGAGTCGGAGTGCATTGATGAGATGCATGATCAGATTGTAATCAGAGGCATTTAAAAGAGGAGGAGAGAGGACATGTTCAGCAACAGAGGTCATAAATTCTTTGTATTCGGCAGCTTTTACGAAAGGCAAACCTTCTTTCACAATTTTTTTAGCCATAGGGGCACAGGAAGCATCGGGATCGAAGTCAAGATATTCTTGCATAATCTTTTTTATCTCCAGAAAAGCACCTTCTGAAAGCATCGTTTTGAGAGCCTTTCTCGCGACACCAAGATACAAGACATGCATAGGTTCGATTGCCAAAGTACCATACGAATAATAGGGTGACTCAAAAAGTATAGAATACCTGACACCACTATTTTGTTCCAACAATGTTCTCTCTCTAATGGTTCTTGCTTCTTTCCACTTTCTTGAGCTTTCCCTGGTCTCTTCAACGGTTCTCCGTTCCCATTGCTCGCAGTTCCAGTTGCAGTAGTTTCTCCTGCTGACAGTATTAGGAAACATCGCGAATTTAGTCTTGCAGAGATGACATCCATGGCTGCTGTTGAAAGACATGCTTCCGGCTAGTTTTTTTGTTGCGGGTAAATCAGAGCAAACAGAATACAAGCAAGCCTTCACGGTATGGTGCTGGATGCTACCATCTTGCATAATCATCTTCATCTGGACACCTTCTAGCAGTACTTTTAGGTCTTCAACCACAGGAGCAAGATACTTGTTGATGGCGGTAGTAGGGGGTTCCCTTGGCCCAGGAATTACACCAACCAAAAGCATGTTGTGTTTCAAATCACGTCCTTGTTGCTTTGGGAGATTTTGCACAGTAAGGTATATACAGCCGACGCTGTGATTAGTGTTAAAGGGACTAAACCAATCAATGTTTAAAGAAAGCAAGAGGTTGTAATCAGACTGCATGACAAAGGAAGGCGCATCAGGAGAGGTCTTGAAGTCCAGAAAGCCAGTGGCATCGTATAGATCTGACAAGTAGTCCCTAGCAGGCTGACGGGTTTTAAATGATTTGACCTTATCTGCAAATCCCTTTCGCAAGAAGAGCTTTTTCAAGGTTGTGATTATTGAACAGTAAGAGTACACCATCTGTACAACAAGTTGTGCACCTGCAGACTTGTTTTCAAAGTCGTATATGCGTCCGCTACAGAATTCTCTTGAATTGGTTGGCTTGTAGATGGCACCGACCAAAGAGCGATTACACACCATTTCAGTAATGACAGGTTTTTTCTTTATGCTGGTCAAGTCGTGGCAGGAAGGACACACAGCATAGTTCTTGATACCTTCGGCGCTGAACAACTGAAGGGAATTTCTTTCTTTGAATGTTGCAACACTTTTTGGAAGGCGGAACTCGTCACCATGCAATCTCAAGAGCTCATTCAATTTTTCCATGACTTCTTCAGTTTGCTTGTTGGGAACACTTTGGCTTTGAAGATATGATATAATGGATGAAGTGACTTTTGAGAATTCGGATTGAGGAGTCTTATCAGCTAAGTAAACAAATCAAACAAATTAGTATATACGTCTAATCATCGACAATAGAATAATACTTACAATAATATGTATAGTCAAGCAAGACATTTTGACTTTCAAAGCTAGATGCTTCAAAAGCTGTATCATCATCGATCATATCGAATGGTTCGCCATCATCACAAAGCTCGGTATCAAAGTAAGCGTCAGTACAATCCATGGGACTAGCGGGTTGTTCTTCAGCATTCTCAAGGCTAGCTTGATTAACGTCAACTAAAAAGATAAGAATTAGAGGAAACTGATCACTGTGTATGCAAAATGCTGGATAACTTACCTTCGCCAATTGAAGCGACATTTTCAGTAACCACTCTGCGATAGTACTTTGGAGTATTATGGATGGCATTCTTTCCGTCTAGGTAATAAAGAGATATGATATGTTAGGGTCATTCACTAATGTTCATATCAAATGGACTTACAGATAGTCAACTTCCACTGTGCATATCTCATGCCTTCAAACATGTTGCGTCTTTGATGAGATCTGTATTCATTGAAATCGACCAAAGGCTTATCCATTGATGTAATCTTACAGGTATCACAATGGCAGTAGTAAACCCTTTCGAGAGTAGCAGCAGCACAACGAGAGCATTGGACTTCGGCAGTGCAGCGAGTACATTGGATTTCTTGAACAAAGCGAGCAGACATTTCAGGTAAGGTAGTTGTTATTTTCAAATAAAGTTGAATAGCTATTCTATGCCTTTTTTTTGTGGTTCTTTTATACTGCTTTTGCATTCATCTTGTCACAGGCTTAAAGTAGTAAGAAATATTTCATTCGTTCCTTGAAAGAAGACAAATCGAGACTTTTTGTTGATTAGAAATCAATGATTGGAAACAATGCCATTCTTTTTTAAATCCTTTTAGCTGTTATATATTAAATAAAAACAGGTTTTATCCCAAGAAATGCTCGTATTAACGCTTTAATGATGCTGGCTAAAAATTACGTCTAATTCATTTTCTTATTCATTTTTCTTTATTGAAGGTATTATTTTGACATTAAGATTTCCTATTTTATCGAGACTACACAAATTTGCTGAGCCTTTCACTCGTTGGTGTTGCTGACTTTTTTTTTCTTGCCGATATTTTTATTGGTTACAATAAGGAAAAGGCAACTTTTTTTCTTTTTTATTTATTTTTTCTTTAAAACAGACTAATACCATTCAGACTGTAAGGTGTACACAGCGTGATTTCAGCTCATCTAGTACTTTGAAGCTATATTTGTTCAACATCAGTATATTGACAGTTGTGTTTCGTCTGCCTTCAACCAAGTGTAGAGATGATTCATATTTAAACTCTTAAACGATAATAAACTATTCTTTTTTACAAAACGACACCTTTTATTGTAGTAAATCGTACTTTTATAGCTACTAAATGCAATGTTTGCGAAAGTTTGGCCATAATATCGTGATTGAATGGTTTTTTGATAGAATAAGAGATGGTCTAGTTAAAGAGACTTTCTCGATGAGTAACAAAAATACTAATAGTATCAGCTTAGAACATATCGTTCCTTTTTAAGCATACTTAGCAGTTTTAAAACGGGGGGTTTGGCTTGTTTTCCGCTTGTCTCCTTTTTTTAACGTGTGACAAAGCCTAGAAACCAGACATTTTTTAGCACTTTGAAATTTTTTGACCTTTTTTTTTTAAAAGTTAAATAAAATTTTAATTCAATAGCTATAAAGAAGCATATGTTTGCAGTAAAGACTTGAATATTTTTACATGGGTGTATTCCAGACAATTAGGGATACACTCTGTCCAAGTTTCAGCAAATTCTGACCATTTTTGAGAGATTTGATTTTTTACTGCTTAAAGACCCCGTGAAAGGACCCATTTAATGTAGGAAATTTTTTATCACTTTCAGGCCTCAAGTGTACACTACAGAAAAAAAAACATGAATTACACGCAGGAATAGGGCATATCCTGCGTATAACTCATAAATTTAACTAATGTTCAAAATAGCATGTATAGCTCACCTCATGAGTTATAGGCCTTAACCTGGGTATAACTCATGTTTTTTTAAGCAGGCAAACTTCATTAGTTATAGTCTGTATGTACCATATAACTCATGTTTTTATTCATTAGTTACAGTGGAATCCTTTCATCCTATTTGCTCTTTTGATTGAAGTATGCTTCATGTCATTGGCTTATAGAGACCTTTTGTGTTTCCTTCGGTCTTTAGACTGTTAAACTCCCATAGGCTCTCCCACGTTACATTTTTACACAAACATTTCAAATACACTCCTTTGCTATTTGACCTTGGTTTAAAGATGTATGCTTTATTTGGTACTCATTGCTTTTCTTTATTGGCTGATATCCCTTTCATTATTACTCATTTACCACTCGGTTAAAATATAATACGGAAAACGTCATTTGAATTCATTTATATTATTGGTTTATTTAATAAAAAAATTGTTTATACGATCGATCCATTGGATCTTTATCCGTACATCATTGGCTAATCTAATGCTCTATATACTGGGTCCCCCATACCCTTCTTTACCTCTTTACCCAGCCATAGCTGTGGTAGTCTTTACATACTACACTTACCTTTAGATGCATCGTTTTGACCGTATTTTTCTTGGCATTCATTCAGAATAGAGTAGAATCCATCTAGATCTCTTCTTGTAACCAGTAAATAATAGATAGAAAGTAGAAATAAACTGAAATAATAAAAAAATAGTCATTAGAAACAATCGAGAAAATGAGCAATAAATAAATTATTTACCTTTTAACAACCATGGTCACTAGCCTTCACAAAAGGGATAGAGGATGGACCATCTATTAGATAAATTCAAGTTAATATCAGTAAAGAAATAAGCGTTTGTAGATTTTTCTCTTACTTACAGTATTACAGATAATGAACCTCTTTAGTTCTTTAACCCTTTAGACACATCTTTAGGATAGAGTAAGTAGCCATCTATTACTACGAAAGACATTGTTAGATTTGCTTCAAAAAAGGATGATCGATCACATACCCCTTCTCACTAAACATAGCACCAACTAAAACCAGTTACTTGTCTTGCAATACTATACATTGATTCATATTAATAAACACATTTCTTTTTTTAATAAGGAGATACATACCATGAACCACTCGGAAAAGTTTTAAGAAAACAAAAAGAAACAAAAGAAAGAGAAAAAGAGATTGAAAAAATTTTAATTGGTTTTTAGCTATCTGATATTTTATCCTGATCTATTCGGCGCTCAAGCCAAGTTGTATTCAGATTCCGAATGTGTCAAAATACTTTAGATCGTAACATCTAATGCTATAAGTATAAAAGGCTTGGTAACTGACAGCTTTTGTGATCCTTTCTGCTTTTATCTCTAATTATAAAATAACAACATGTTCCACACTACTACCACCAACAACAACAACACCGCTATCAACACCAGAGCCATTCCATCTGTTGGAACTAGCTCTCGTCGCCTTACTCCCACCCCTCGCTCGAACAACTCTGCAGTAGAGCGTAAACTAGATGAAGTAGTTCAAGAACTGGATGCCACAAAGAGATCTTTAGAATTGTACCAGACCAAGTTCGACCACCTGTCTGCAGACCATGAGGAACTCAAGGCTAAGTTCAACAACAAGCCTGCTGCAGACAAGAAACATGGCTTTCCTGGGTCAAAAATTGAACTCAAGCAAATACGTGTTAGTATCATACCTGTTGATTTAAGGAAATCATCTTCTCATAACCATTCTAGTCAATCATTTTAGATGAACAGGAAAAACAGTTGGGGATTGCTGGTTGGAATCTCGGTGAAAAACTGATCAATGGGCCCAACAATGGTCCCAATGTAAACCAATCATTGGAAACACCTTGAACTGTCACTCGTACATCTATGCTACCTCCATTACCTGTGGCCTAGAGACATGGCAAAGAGGTACATTAAAGAAGTCCTAACTCAACAATACAATCAGCAAAAACACAACATGAGAAAGGCAGAATTGAGTGGGCTGAACAGGAACGTTTGCAGAAAAGAACAAAGTACAACACTCGTAAAACATATGTAAGTTCAATTGGTGTAAAGTGAATTTGTAAAACTCTCTTACTTAACCATGCATTTGCTTTTTTGACTTAGCTCTTGGACAGAAGAAGAGAGACGTACGAGAATCATCGAAACGAACTTGATGGCATCTTTGGTCCACATGAGGAATGTCTGCAAGTATTGACTGCTGAGATGATCTCCGATCAAGAAGACGAATACAATGAGGAAGGCAGGCAACTTAGGGCCAGAGGAGTTCCTCACTATAGAAAGCAAAGAGTAAGTTAAGATATGAATGTAAAAAAGAGAACACTGTTTACCAACACCTTTATCTAGTGCACTGATTTTTTCGACAAGCTCGATGAACTTCGTCTTGCTGACAACCGAAGCGAAACAACAGCTTCCAAACAACCGAACTGGGATCTCGAGTGGTGAAGACAATCAGCAACAGAAACACAAGAAACATCGTGCATCTACCCGCTTGGGCTGTTGATCACGAACTTTTGTAGTCTTTTTTTTTTTTGTTGAAACTAGAATAAATGCATAAAAATTAAAAAAAAAAGTGTGTATTATTTATTTAAAAAAACATTCGTGTCAATGGAAGAGCAATGAAAACCCCATCGATTTCAGTTGCACAAATGCTTATAGGCACATACAATTTATGCACAGGTAAAATACTGTACGAGCTTTTTTGCTCGTATTCCTTACGAAAAGGACGATTCATCTCGCTTGTGCCTGTTGCAAAGTTTCTACACCAATCGAGGGTTTTGTACCAATTGACGAACGCAAAGCAATGCTTAGTCAAGAAGCGCTCGCCATTTTCATGAATACAGTTTCATGAAAGAAAAAGTACTCCACGGTTCCAGCACGCAGATGTTCTTCACCTTGGGTATTCAATACCCTCTCCAAATCATCACTCTCGTAATCATCAGGACGGAATGCATAAATCTGAGCTGCATTGTTTCGGCCTGTCAGACGTGATCCGTACACATATCCAAGCACCTTGATTTTTTTGAGTTTCTGCACCTCGTTGAGTATTTCGAGAGGTGTCTCGTATTTCTTTCGTAATACGCCTTTAAGCATTCAAAATCCTCTTGACTGAGTCTGTTGGATGCTCTTTTAGCAAAAGAAACCAACACATGGCCTCCTCTCGCAACTGTTCTGGCCCATAGGATCACCATTTTTCTCAGAGAACTTGAAAATAGTCTCTCTGTGGATGGAACTGTCTGATCCAAAAGGTACGAGTTCCATACCGTTGATTGAGAGTTGTTCAGATTCTTGGTACATGCTTGATTGTTAAAACGATTTATAAAAGAGAGAGAGAAAAATTTAAGAAATTATTATGAGGTGCATGAATTGATTTATTTAAAATATGTCGATTGGAATGCACCTTTTTTTCTCTTTTTCTTTTATATTTTTTTTTACAATAGCCAGTAATGAATACGTCGAGATGTATACGCTGTCAATATGCTAACCAGTTGCAGAGCAACGCTCTATAAGACACGACTTGCTAAGTTATTGTCATCCAAAATGACTCGGGTATTATACGTTCAACTTTAAAACGAATGCTTTCTTTTTTAATATTTTTTTATTCAAGATATGGAATACAAATACAAAAAAAAAGTCTATATTTAACAACAAAAAGCAAAGGAAGAGATTTAACTGGAATTATAATAGCAACAGAGTTATGGTCGTTTGAAAAGATAATCTGTTGCATTCTATGCATGTAGGTTCTTTCGAAGCTGCGTTTGTGATTGTGTTAATGTTCTTGATGAAAAATTATTACGCTCGAAGCCAAAACCCCAGAAACAAGAAATTGGACCGAATTTGTGATGCATTCACGGAGGTGAAGCATAAAATGGAAATTGGGGTAACAGAGCGGGTGCCATACCGATGTTCGAATCCTTGAGCAAAAGAAAGTAGATGCTGGTGCACCACTTCAATATCGGTTGTTTTGATTGCGTTACTGTTTAAAAGTCTTAGAGCTTTGATAAGATGCATGATTAACGAGTAATCAGAGGCATTTAGGACTGGAGGTGACAGGACGCGTTCAGCAAAGGATGTCATAAAATTTTTGAACTCTACAGCTTTAACGTGAGAGAAACCATCTTTTGTGATCTTTTTGGCCAGAGAGGCGCAGGCAGCTTGTGGATGGTATTTGATCATTTCCAGCATGATCTTCTTTATCTGCAGCAAAGCACCTTCAGGGATCATTGTCTGTATAGCCTTCTTTGCAACACCGAGGTACAGAGCATGCATGGGCTCGATTGTAATGCAATTGTACGAGTAGTAAGGCAACTCAAAGAGAACCGAGTACCTTACACCACTACTTTTCTCTAGTGCGCTTCGTTCACTAACTGTCTTTGCATCTTTCCAGGCTTTCGAACTTCTTTCGTCTCTTCTCTTGATCGGGGCTCCCACTGATCACAGTTCCAGTTGCAATAGTTGCGATTATTGCCCGTGCCTTCGAATCTTGGGAAAAGTGTCTTGCACAAGTGACACCCATATGCACTGTTAAATGACATACTAGCAGCAAGCTTCTTTGTGGCTGGCAGATCTGAGCTGATTGCATATAAGCATGCCCTCACGTTGTTGTTTTGGATAGTGCCATCTGCCATCATCATCTTCATCACTGTACCTTGCAAGAGCGTCTTCATGTCTTCAACCAAAGGAACAAGGTAGTGGTTGATCGCCGTAGTAGGGGGCTCACTTGGACCCGGGATCACACCAACAAGGATCATATTCTCTTTAAGTCTCGACCATTTTCTTTTGGAAGGTTCATGATTGTCATGTAGATACAACCAACACTATGATTTGTATCAAATGGACTGAACCAGTCAATGTTAAGGCTGAATAGAAGGTTGTAATCTGATTGCCAAACGAAAGGAGACTCATTGGGAGAGGACTTGAATTCAAGGAAGCCAGCAGCATCATACACATCGCAAAGGTATTCACTGGCAGGATTGCGGTCTTTCCAAGCCTTGACCTTATCAGCAAAGCCTTTTCTTAAGAAGAATTTCTTGAGAGTTGCGGGGATGGAACAGTATGAGTAGACTAGCTGAGGAGCGAGTTTGCCCGTTTCAGCATTGCTATCAGTGTTGTATAACAGACCATCACAAAATTCACCCGAGCTAGTAGGCTTGAAGACTACACCTTTCAATGGTTGGTTGCAAGTCTTGGCTTCTTCTGTTGGATTGCTTTTTATATCGGAAAGATGGTGGCAGGAGGGACAAGCTGCGTAATGTTGATGCCATCTGTGCTCAACGCCTTCAAAGGATCGCGGTCAACAAAGGTAGCAACTGTCTTTGGAAATCTATATTCATCACCATGGATCTCCAATACTTTGTTGAGCGTTTGCATCACATCTTCAGTTTGGGTCATTGGGAAGGTTGCAGTTGTGGAGTTTGGACAACCATGGATGACAGGATTTTGGAAGTCTCAGACTGGGGAATTTTGCTTGCTAAGTTATAAAAAAATCATATGATTAGTCTATCGTTCTAACTGAAAATAATGGAAAACTACTTACAGCAAGAAACAAATTCATCATATAAATCTTCGTTATCAGAAGCTGCATCAGCACTCTCAACATCACTGTTATCTACTTCAAATTGATCATCAACTATATCATCCATGGTGTAATCCATTGAGTCAAAGTGCTCTGAGTTGACTAGAAGCTAGTTAGATATAATTCAACACTACAGGTACGAGATATCCAATTGTTTACCTTCATCAATGGGAGCACTAACTGTGGCAACTCTTCTACGGTAGTACGCAGGTGTATTGGCGGTAGCAGTTCTTCCACCTAAGCAGAAAAGAAAAACAAATGCAAGTTAGAATCAAGGGCTGTTATTTACAAGTCATACACTTACTGTAAGAAACTCTCCACTTAGCATACTTCATGCCTCCAAATTTCTTGGTTCTGACATGGTAATTGTAATCGGCTTGATTCAAGAGAGGTCTGGGAGGAGGAAGGACACCACATTCATCACAGTGACAGTAGTAACATCTTTCAGTGATACGAGTAGACATTTTGGTAAGGTATTTGAAGGATTTAGAATAAAGAATATATGGGCGTTTGAGTGTTATTTTCTTTGACTCTTTTATACTTTTTCTCTTTTCAAATTTTGTCTGCTTTGATACAAATCGAATGAGTTGAGCAACATATTATTCGTTCCTTGGTCAAGGACAAATGAAAACTTTTATTGATTAGAAACCATTGATCGGAAACAATGTCTTTGGATGATTAAGGATGTCGGTTGATGAATGATCCCTTTTGGCAGATGTATATTAAACCGAAACATTTTATAATTTTGGTATCTATGGATACAGCAAAGCTTTTTATTTAAATTAATGTGTATTTTATCGCATCAATTGCTACAGTCAAAGACTATTCTTTGATTCTTTATACTCCTTTACTCTGTTTTAGGATAAGATGCCTTCCTAATATATCTAATATAAAGAAGTTTGTTCAAATACAGCTATCTGCTATTAAATATTCGAGACCGATCAGAGTTTTTTTTTTTTGACTACGTTTGTTGGTACTGCTGACTTTTCTTTACCTTTGATTTTTTTAATTGGTTACAGTAGGAGAATACTCTTTTTTTTAATTCAAGACTATCGACTCCAGGAGAATTTTAGTTGCAACATACGACTGATCAGACTACGCAAACCATATAAGCTCATCTCAACTTGTAGAAATACTAAATAACGAACTCTAATAACAACAATAAACCACCAGCTTTTTTTTTTATTTCTTTAAATGAAGTTGTTTTACATGCAAAGCTTTAACTTGTGATTCTTTATCTGCAAAAAGAAAAGTTCGACTTCTTTTATCTAGTATTTTTCAGTGGGCTTTCTCAATATACTGCATTCTTAAGACCAGCAACAGTGATTCGCACAAACAATTGGAAGTAATGTAGAAGCATTCTCTTTATAAACAATTTTTTGAGCGACAGCATATGTTTAAATCTTTTTTTTTTCTTTTAAACAACCCAAAGCTATTCAAGACATTAGTGTATATTACAGCTTTTTTCATAACCTTTTCTAATTGTTAATTCACACTTTCAAATAAAAAATAGTTTACCTTTTACATGACTACAGTAATTCCTCTCTTTTTTTTTTTTTTTTTATTAATCTCTTTTTTTTGCAATTGTATCGAGCTTCTCTTTTTTTTTGTTATTCAGCATGAACTTTTCGATACCTCTTCTTCATTTAGTGAAAAGAACAACGACATCACTACTCTTTCTTCAACTTGTACGAAATAACCAGCATCACTCTTCTTTAAGCAGTGTTTTTATTTTATTTTTTTTATAAAAAGAGAATAACGAGCTCATGAGCCACTGTTTCGATAAACTATTCGCAAAAGCCCTTTCCTAATAGAACAGGAATACTTTTGCAGCACTACGAACTACTCACTGCCTCTTCATGTGCAGCATTGCAACATGTACCAACAACATTAGCATACTGCATAATTTCTTTTTGCTTTAGAAAAAAAATAGACTGCTCTAGCCAATCATATTGATGGATTCATTTTGCAGTGAGTTGATTTTTAGCAGAGGAAAATTTGGCAGAGGTAAAAACCGGACTTTTAAACACTTAAAAATTAATTTATTATTTTTTTTTTACAAGTTAAAGAATACTAGAAATTAAACAGCTATAAAACAATGAATACTTGCTGTAAAGGTCTCAATTTTTTTGCAAAAATGTATTCTGGATAGTTATAGATATACTCATGCCAAGTCTCAGCTCATTCTGACCATTTTTCATCGAGTTATAAATTTGCTGCAAAATAACCCTCTATAACAACCCCTATAATTCATGTTTTCGGGCATGAGTTACGGGCCGGAAAACCCAATTTTCTGTAGTGGTAAATTTTTTGTAGTGCAACCACTACACATAAAGGGTCGTCGCACGCACGTCAATTTCTGCGGATAACTTGACTGTAACGCACGTTCCAGGCATGACGTGCGCAAAGCGTAGGGCGTCATGTGTTTTCGCATTGAGACGACACAGCGAAACACCGTCATGTGTCAACGCATTGGAAGACAGGGCGGAGCAACGTCTTGTGTTTTCGCATCAGAATTTGAGTGAACCTCTTTGTCTTTCGCTTCCATTAAAACGACCTGATTGGATTGTTTACTCATGACATCCTCATTCAATTGGCTTCTTTGACAAAATATACAATCGTTAACTCGTTTTAATTGGCTTCATACTCGGTATCTTTATTGAATGTATGCTTTTAATTGGACAAAATGGACTTCTTTACGTTAATACACTCCTTTATGATTGGGTTATATAGATCAAATATAGAGGATTATAGGTCTAAAAATAGTGCTTTTTATTATAAAAAATGGTATATATTGGCTGAAAATAATAGCTTATACAGGGGGAGAATATTAGGGGTTCTATAGGAATCCAGGTAGAATGACCAGGCAGAAATCCAGCTAAAATGGTAGGCGAAATAGTAGGCCAAAAAAAACAGCCAAAAAGCAGACGAAAGGCAGGCAAAATAACAGGCAGAAAAGCAAAATCAGTTATCACGAAATGGCAACAATTTCTTGTATTTCAAGCATTTAAAAATCAGAAAAAACCTAACGAAATGACTATTGAAATGCTAAAACAGTTAGTTATAAAGCAAGCAGAAAATAATGTCATTTACTTACTTTGAAAGACTCATAAACCATCCGGAAAGTAAAGGGTGATGCTCTAAAACGATAGAAGCTCAACAACAGAAAAGAAACTAGAAAAACTGAATAAGTTAAACCGAAATGAGATAATTTAATCATTTACTTACATACTAAAGCATCATAGCACCTCAAGTTATAGCCAGATACAATTACGAGTGTCTAAGGTAACTAAATAGAACAGTTAGAGAGTTACTGAGTCATATTCAATGGCTGTACTTACTTTTATACCAAATTTCTCGAGAAAAGACAAAACTACGTGACTAATCCTAAGAAAAAAAAAAGATGGTAAGTAAACAGCAATGTATTTGTATGTCAAGTTGTACCTTAAAGTATGTATCAGTCTTCATAAGCTCTAAAGATAACATGCCTACATGGAGAATAATATTCAATAAACTGTTGCTTAGGTATGGGAAAGTACTTACAAGTTTTATTTCAAAATATAAAAAAAGTAAAAGAAATGGAAGAGAAAAGAATAAAAAAAAAAGGAAAAAGTATGTCTAAATGAAATGACATATTGACAAATTTCTATTTTCGTGATAAAAAATGAATTGAAAACAAAAAAAGATCTGTAAAAATACGATCCGTAGAAAATTAGATGAACAGAGACTGAAGATAGATGATTTTTTTTTCTCTCATCAGTAACACAAAGAATATCTGTTAACATTGTACTTTACATGAGACTTTGCTAATCAGCTTAGTAGTGTCGATATTCATAGAGCATGTAATTCAACTTAACAGATAGTCAAGATGGTTTACTTGGATTGCCATAGCAAATCATTTAAAATAGACAATGTTAGCATTAAATGAGCCCTTTTTTTTAAAAAAAAAGTTTTTCTGAGGTATTTTTTTTCCCAGACAGTTTTTTTCTTTTTCCTTCTATTTTATTTTTTTTTAGTACTAAATGAACTTTTACTCACTGCTCGTATATTTCTAACCAAGTTGATGAGCCTCAACAAACTCCCGTCATCACAACAAAGCAACGCGATGCAAGTGCGCAATCAACAATCTTACAAGACTTTAGAAGTTTAGAGCAAAAAACACGTAAACAAAACTAGAATGACTTTGACTGTGTCTACAAAAAAAAAGAGCTATCGCCAGCAAACGTGTAAGATCCTCTCATTTCAGCATCACTGTTTTTCTACACCCAAGTTTTAGTTATTGTCAGTACACAATTATTGAAATCTACTGTTGAACGCTTTATTACTAACCAGGTAAAAGGTAAGTAATACTTTTGGTTTGGATTGTAAACGGCTCTTTATTGGAACGGACTGCATCACGAACAGTGACCTTGAATATTTGGTTGAAGAATTGTATTTAAGCAATAAAAAAAAGACAACATCTTGTCAAGTTATTACTTTACTTGTATTTACGGTTATGTTATTCTGGGATGATATGTATTGAAACGAGTATAAGGGAATGGAATACGATAAAAAGGGCTGTTAGCATAGATGTTATGTAACGTGTATACTTTGATAGATGATGTGTAATAAAGACTATTGAGTACTTTTTGAGACTGTTAGTAGCTTTATTAAAACTTCAGAGAGAGAAGAAGGATTTTATAATACACGTCTAATTGCTACAGGGATAATAGTTGAGGATTCCTAATTAGGAGATTCGTAATACATTGGGTGAACACCTCTTGTGGAGGTTAAAGGGATATTTAAATATAAGATAATCAAGAGATTAGGACCGTTCTATAACAATAGAATAGTGTGTGATAATGACTTTGGCTTTACCTTATCTATCAAATATAAAAGGGATTAGCATCTTTGTATTGTATTTCAAAAATGAACCTTTTATAGGGGTAGCTTTTGTTGAAGACCAATAAATCACAATGATATAAAATCAGAGAATTAATCAGACTAAAGATAATGTTTTATTTACTTCAAAATTGATGTGCTATTTATACTTTTCATGAAGATGATATTTCAACTGAGATTGTAAAACTTTTCTAGAGGCTTGTAGATGATTATGATAATAACAACGAATCGGATGAGAGATGAATGATGACAGTCTTGTAAAGAAGAATTACTAAAATAGAATGATTGGCCATCTGTACCTTAAACCCAGTAACTGGTAAATTATTGGCAAGATGTCAGTCCTGACCTTGAATGAAGGTTTATCCGAATTGAATGTCAAATGAAACAAGCTGAAGTCGAATTAGAGAATGATTGTGGATTCATAAGTGGCTAAATACTTGATCCGTACTGTATGAATACAACATAGCCCCCTTCCAGACGAAAGCGTGATTGCTTTGACTGATAATGTAAACTTCATTTGCTCTAAAGATTCATGTAGCCCAAAAGTTCAATGTAGTTGTTTGAAAGTAAACATCATAATTTATGCGTTAATGCATATCTGTCAGTTGTAAGATACTCCGATAAAAACCTAATCAAAACCCAGTGGGAAAAAGTGTATAGGAAAAGGAATGTATCCGTTTGACTCAATTTTATTGTGTAGAAGCCTGAGTGCTTTTCTTGTTACGAGTAGAGATCTTTCGTGTATTGACTGATTTTGGTAAAGTCTTACGATTATTGGATGAAGCTTTCTCAGCGTTACGACGTCCCCAATACAATTCAATGTGTTTGGTTGAGTCGAAGTGCTCAATAGGTTCCCAGCTATCTTCACTAGGATCATCATAGCCTTTCCATCTTACTCTGTACTCATAATTACCATGTTTACCTCTATGATCGATGACGGCTTGTACTTCGTAGTGATCTTCCTTGAGCTGATCAAGATTGTCAGGTGTAATGTTTGCAGCTTGCTTGTATACATATGTGATGTGGGAACATCTCTAGACAAAAGTGTGCCAGTTTTGTCTTTCAATATATAGCTACCATTTTTAGTGATACCATGGATGTAGAATGGTCCTTCGTAGCGTTGATCAGTCTTACGTGCTCTATTTACGTTTTTGATCATGACTTTACTTCCGATAGGATACTGATGCTCAACGATCTTATGTGTCTTGTGGAATCTTTCATGATCACGTTTTTGTGTTTCTTTGATTCGCTCAGACAATGCTGGTATCAAGACGTCTTGTACGAATTTGTACTTTTCATCAATAGTCTTATTTTCAGCTTTCTCCATCTTAAGTGTAGGTTGAACTTTAGTGTAATCCTGAAACTCATTTGGTTGTCTGTTGAATAATACTGCGTATGGTCTGGATTTGTGCAGACGTGCATATCTAACATTGAGACAATATTGAGCGTAGTTGAGGTATGAACACCAAGACTCACCTTTTCCGCGCAACATCTTGACGATGGTCCTTTTAGCAAGTCCCACGTAAGCTTCGTTGACAGAATTACCCATTGGAGAGTAAGGTAGGGATACCCTCTTGTCAATGCCACTCATTTCCATCAGTTGGTTACAACATCATTCACAAACTCGGCACCATTGTCGCTGTTGATGACTTTGGGGAATCCAAACAAAGAGAATACACTGAGTAGTTCTTTTGCTATAGTTGTACTGTGCTTATCCGGTAAGGCTCTTAAGATAGTGAACCGTGAATAATAGTCTACGAGTACTAGCATGAAGTTGTTTCCTTGATCTGATGTAACATCGAAAGAACCGAGATCCATGCACCAATGGTCTAGAGGTTGATCAGGCAGAACTGATTTAGGTGGGTGATATCCTACTTTGGCGATGTTGAATTTGTTGCATTCGAGACAGTCAGCTAGTATGCGTTCGATATCTTTTCGCATGTTTGTCCAATGTACTCCATCATGATGTAATTGGTCCTCAATACTCTGTAGCCCGTAATGACCTAATAAATGAGCTTTCAATATGAGTGTATCACGCTCGTGAAGTGGTGGTGTCATGTACTCAGCAAACTTCAAGGCCCTCACAGTCATATCGAGGTCTGAACGTCTTGTTTGTGATGATGAAGAGTGATTGAGATTCACTTTGCTGTCCGTTAGTAACTTTCCAGAGGCACTGTTACTGTCGTCAGACGAGAAAGTTTTGGAAGAAGAAGAAGAGTTGGAATATGTGGAGGAAATAATTCGCTCTTTATTTGCCTCAAATATTTTCGTAGGGCGTGACTTGTCAAATCGATTAAGGTGCACCTTTGACGTTTTAAATCTAGCCAGCTCTTTTTCTGAATTTCTCTTGCGTTTCTTTTTAATTATCGAGCCATCACTGGTAACATCAGCACAACTACCCCCCTCCAGAAGTAATGGTACTTCGTTATCTGAATAGAGTCGAGAGAGAGCGTCTGGGATTATGTTACTGATACCTGGAAGATATACGCATGTAAACGTGTATGAGAAGATAGTTTCCCACCAGCCAAGCATAAGTGCGTTTGGCGTTTGTTGAGTGTTTAGATAGATTAAACTCTTGTGGTCCGTGTGAAGAGTGAACGGAATGAGATACAGCCATTTGTGGAACTTTGTGAAAGTATATACCACAGCCAGTAATTCACGTTTAGTAGTGCTATAGTTGCGTTCAGAAGGCGATAATTTCCGGGATACCATGGCAACATAATGAACAGTGTTATTGATTACTTGATAAAGTATTCCAGCGATACCAGTAGCACTAGCGTCAGTTGCAACGTGAAATCTATGAGAGAGATCAGGAGCCGAGATAACGGGTGCGTTGGCCAATGCATGTTGCAAGTCCTTGAAGGCTTTTGTATGCTGATCCGTCCAAACATCCTTTAATTGCTTGTAACTGCGTAAAGCATCTAGAGTAGACGAAAGCTTAGAGTAGAATGGAATGGAAGACCGAAAGAAAGACATAAAACCGAGATAGCTAGCAAGTTGTCGTCCAGTATTGGGGATAGGCCAAGTATGAGCGTTGGCTACCTTTCGAGGATCAGGAATGAGTTTTCCGTTAATGAGAGACCAGCCCAAGATGTTGACACTCTTTTGTGCAAAGACTATCTTTTCAGAGTTCAAGACGAGGTTTGCTTGTGTTAATCTGCTAATTACTTCTACTACGCAATCAGTATGGTAGGATAAGGGTGGAAATGTAGAGATTATAATATCATCGACGTATACATTAACATACGGGAGATCTTCAAATAGGTTTGTCAAGCATCGTTGTACGACAGATCCGACATGAGTTATTCCAAAGCATGCTTTCAAGTGAATGTACTGTATTCCTGTGAAAGGATTAGTAATAGCAAGTTTTTCACGATCAGGTTCATGAATAGGAAACGATGTGAAGCAAGCATGGATGTCTAAAATAGTATGAATAGGTGCACTACTAATACTCTGGTGAATGGATGAGATTAATGGCAACTGTTGTCTATCAGTAACGAGGAGTTGTTGATTTAACAGACGGACATCACAAACGATTCTAGGTTTATCAAACGAGTAATTACCCTGTGAATCTTTCTTCTTGACTACTAGTAAGGGACTGTTTATCCTGTATGGGAAGGTGCTTTCTTAATGACCCCTTCAGATAACCATACTTCGATTTGTTTGTTAACAACATCTTTGTACGCTGTTGGTAATGGGTATTGAGCTCTATAAGCAACAGTTCCAGGTTTAGTCTTGAGATGTATGGTAGCACCAGGTAAATTACAACAAGTGTTTTTCATGTCAATCTCTGAATTTAGCTTAAGAAGATTATTAACAACTTTGAGAAAAGGTTCACGTTCACTGTTAGTGCCAAATGGATCACTGTTAGGATTAATATTATCTGGGTCAATAGGATCAGGAATCTTAGGACCAGTCAAATCAAAGTGAGAACTTATAAGACCAGTAATTCCAATCTTCAACCTATGTAAGATATCCATACCAAGACAAATTGGTACATTTTCATATGAAAAAAATGAAAAGACTTCGAAAGTATGTTTAATGTTAATTTTATTATAGAAAACGTTTAATTGGGCGGAGCCAATTCTAGGGACAGTTTGATCTTTATGGGCTAGTTGCACTAATCCTGCTGAAGGATTAATGTTAGCTTTGATTGCGGCGGCAAAAGAAGGAGAGACCAAAGAACTGTCGGCACCTGTGTCCAATAGAGCGTAGGTCTTAATGTTTTCTACAATTACCGGTAAGATAATAGAATTAATATCTGTTTCGGTGCTGATGAAAATTGAACATCATACTTACATTTCTGCGCATTAGCAGCTTGCATCAACGATTCTTCATCAGAATCGATGTCCATGTCATCAATGGTCGAATGAGGTCCCGGAGAGGGCACACGAGAAGAGGAAGGAGCAGGTCCAGGGAAGGCAGCAGCAGCACGAACATTGCTAGAGGTAGGAGCTCTATCCGCAAAGTTACACCATTTTAGGGAAGCACCCTTTTCACCGCGAACAGAAGCACCACGGACAGTAACGTTTCTGTCGCCAGAACGAGCAGCAGAGTTACATTGGTGGCTGGGATTCCAACCAGGAGCACCACAACGACGACAAAGATTCTTGTTTTTAGGTTGTTCACCTCTTTCTTTTGCCTTACAATCTTCAGTGTTATGCGTAGTTACTCTGTGAAAAGAGCAGAACATCTTGTTTTTACCTTTGTCACGTTTGTTGTTAGTGACTGCGGTAGAAGAACTAGCAAGGGGTGAAGGCGAAGGAGCAGAACCAGAGACAGAAGCAGGCTTTGAACGCTTGTTCGAAGGTCCAACAGAAGACGAGGCAGAGGAACGTTTACCAGCGGATGGTCCTTGTTCTAGACTGCGCAACCTGTTGTAAAGATTACGAGCCTTTGATGCAATAAAGTCCAAGTCCTTTTTATCAGCAGTAGAGGCAGACTCTAACGTGATATCTAGACGGTCCAAGAGATCAGTAGGAAGAGCGTCCAAGAAATATGCCACCAAGACATGATTATCTCGAACACCAGCACGAGCCTTTAAGGTGTTGAACCTATCAATGAACTGTTCGATTGTTTCTCTGTAATCTCGGAAGCGGATGGTTTGTAGTTGTTTATGAGCTACGTTTTTGCTATCATCCGTAGTCATACCGTATTTGCTGGTTAATGCAGCTTTAAATGATTTCCATGTTATTTCACTGATGGCTTTTCCGGATCCAGCTACGAACTGGCGCAACCATAGACGTTGATCAGGATCAAGACGAGTGATCACCAGGCGGTACCAGTTGCGATTGATGTCTAGTTCATAGCACAGCATTACGTTCTCAAACTTGTGAAGACAAGTTTCAATGTCCTGGAAGACTTGCTCCTTAGGCTCGAAGACATTTCTACCTACCCACTGGAAGTAGGGAACTTCTCTTGGACATACAACTGTTTTACCAGATGCAGAGGTAGAGTGAGGAGAGGAAGCGGAAGGCACAGAAGACGAAGTGGAAGTATTAATGCGTGAAAGCATTTCTTGAAGGTCCAACAATTTAGAAAGATCCTTGAACTTTCTGTCATAGGTGCTTCTAACTTGATTAGCATTATCATTGTCATCGCCAGCGACTGAAGCCAATTGACCGGCAAGATCACTAACTTCAGTTTGTAGACGAAGAATGTTTTTCTTTAAATTAGCAGCAGAGCTATCATTTTGTCCTGTCGAAGGCACAGAAGAGGAAGCAGGAGACAAGGGAGTATGCGTAGAGGCATTTTCATCTAAAGGAGAAAGCGAGTCTAATTCCATCTCTTCCTCTGCGGTAAGAGGCGCGGAAAGAATTTCGAAAGCTTCTTCAGCAGTAGGAGTAGCAGGTACCATTGGGAGTTCGGCAGTCATAGTAAGTGTTAAAGTAAATAATAGAAGATAAGATTAAAAAAAATGTTGAAGACCAATAAATCACAATGATATAAAATCAGAGAATTAATCAGACTAAAGATAATGTTTTATTTACTTCAAAATTGATGTGCTATTTATACTTTTCATGAAGATGATATTTCAACTGAGATTGTAAAACTTTTCTAGAGGTTTGTAGATGATTATGATAATAACAACGAATCGGATGAGAGATGAATGATGACAGTCTTGTAAAGAAGAATTAATAAAATAGAATGATTGGCCATCTGTACCTTAAACCCAGTAACTGGTGAGTTATTGGTAAGATGTCAGTCCTGACCTTGAATGAAGGTTTATCCGAATTGAATGTCAAATAAAACAAGCTGAAGTCGAATTAGAGAATGATTGTGGATTCATAAGTGGCTAAATACTTGATCCGTACTGTATGAATACAACAGCAAGAAGATACAATCCTGCTTTGCAGATTCAGCAAGCAAATCAACTTGAAGACTTGCCTGCTTTTGACGGCTTAGTTGAACCTTTGGGTAATGATGCTAACGCCCGATTTACTTCTCTTTCTCCCTCTCCTTCCGCTCTTTTTGCTCCTTCCCTTCCTTCCGCTCCTGCCGCATCCGTCCAACATCATATCGCTAACATTAGGTCATTGTTGGACTATTTTGGAACTAAGTCTAATGTTAGCAATAATATAACACCGCATTTTAAAAAATGGAAGAAGCCTTGCTGCAACTCAAAGCACAAGATGAGCAAGAAGTCATTGCCCAAAACCAAAACTTGCGCACGCAACGCTGAAATAAATAAGTATTTAGAGATATATTCAAAAAGTTTCACTCCGCTCCGGTTTGACTTTGCGTAAGATGCAGTGATCAGAATTCAATAAAAGTGGTATCAATCGAACCGAAAAAAAGTCGGAAACTTTTTGATGTGCTTTTTGTTACGATCGAAAGGCCTTTTTATGATAAAGTATCAGAAATAAGATTTTTGATTTTTGATTTTTGAATTTATTTATAAACAATTAAAACTCAGCAAGAAGTCAAAACAACATCACTGTCTTCTTCTTGAGGCTCTTCTGTGCAACAATTTCTCAAGTACTCTTCATAGTACTCCTTCGCTTTGTCAACACAGCCTCTCCAAACAGACAGGAGACTTCTCTCAGGTATTGACTTGAGAATTTCTTCAAGTTTTACCTTAAGCTTTAGAGCAGTCTCGTTTAAATCTTGATTGTAGGCCAAAGGAGTTTTAGCCATCGACCACACCTTCTCGATTGGCTGCAATTCGCAATGAAACAGTGCTAACGGTCCCAAATGGCAGATTTCAAAAATCATTTGGTAATTTCCAATAATCCAATTGGCGTAAAATAAAAAATCAATAAGCGTAAAAAAAATATCCAATCAGCAGTTTTCAAAATGTCAATGAGCGCATACCGAGATTTTAGATAGCGTATTCTCAAAAATCAAATGGCAGACTTCCACATTCTAAAAGACGTCTCTTTTACTTTAAATTTTTTTCAAATGAGCAACGCGCATAAATTTTTTATTGAGGACGGTCAGGGTGGAATAACTACGGAAGACGGTGCAGAGGCCATGGACTACATCATCGAAGAAGGAGAGGAATTCAATCTTCGAAACTTGACTAATCTAAGTGAATATAATGATTGTCAACCTGTTCCCATTGAGCTCGATGCCGAAGACGAGAACTTAGAGAGCAGAATATCACTTGTTATCGAAAAAGTGAATAAGACTATTGCTGACAAAGTTGGCAATGTTAGGAGCTACACGTCTTATACGGACGATCAGAAAACGTTGTTCCTTTACTACTTAAAAATCAAATTTTTTTCGGCAGCTAAAGCAGCAGAGTATGCTGGAATTGCCGAGAGAACTGCTCAAACTTGGGCAAAACGAATCAGAACAGAACCCTGTTGGAACATATACGAAAAGCAGACTAACAAAAGCAGTCGGGCCAAGAGTCAGCTTCAAGAGCCACAAAAGTTACACATTCTTGAGCTTTTTGACAATAAGCCTTACACTACAACCGACGAAGTTATAGATAGTTTAACAAAAACTTTTAAAGGATTTACGTTGAAGCAATCAACTGTCAATAGCTTCATATTACATGAGTGTAATTTGACGATCAAAAGGTTGCAACGTCAACCTAAAACTCGAAACGATCCTGCTCGTATCCAAGCAAGATACGATTGAGTGATGAAATACGATAGTTCAGACATGGATTTTCTTCGAAACTGCATCTTTATTGATGAATCCGGCTTCGATATCAACATGAGGCCTTCGTATAGACGATCAGCTTCTGGTGCTCCAGCTATCGCTTCAACACCATCTGCAAAAGCTGAATCACATTCTATTTTAGGGGCAATAGCTACTGTTGGGGTTGTTAATATTGAAGTACGAGTTCCTCAAATGAATAAGAGAATCAAAGTTTCTGGAAGTCGCAAAAGAAAAGCTACTGAAAGTAAAAAAGCAGGAAAAAAAGGCACTACAACAGGACATTATCTCAATTTTTTGAGAAGGACACTTGACCAGTTAGACAAACACCCTGAACTAAAAGGGTTTTATCTCGTAATGGATAATGCGCCTTTCCACAACAATCAGGAAATAGAAACGCTAATCACCAGCAGAGGCTATATATGTGTATATCTTCCACCTTACTCTCCTGAGCTAAATCCCATAGAGCTATTTTGGTCGTTAGTCAAAAATAGAGTCAAACGTAGTAAATTCAACGATAAGGAAGACTTGTTCACAAGAATTCGCGATGCTTGTAATGATATACCTCGGGATATAATAACCAAGTCAATCGAGCACTCTGTTGCAGCTTTGGAGAAGTGTAGAAATAAACAACCACTTTAATAAGGGCAAATAAAATAAACAACATGTACGCTAAAAGCTTTCATAATGCTGCCATTTGGTTTTTGAAAATACGCTATCTGAAATCTCGGTATGCGCTCATTGACATTTTGAAAACTGCTGATTGGATATTTTTTTTACGCTTATTGATTTTTTATTTTACGCCAATTGGATTATTGGAAACCACCAAATGATTTTTGAAATCCGCCATTTAGGACCGTAAGCACTGTAAGGTGGTGTGGTGGCAATCCTGTGACCATACCTACTAGCAATCTCGTAGCATGCATAGGCAGGCTTGATTTCCAGTTTTTTGACGAGGTCCAGAAAAGCCTCCTTCTTCATTTTCTTTGGACTACCGTCCTCACCCAACTCCATGCATTTTTGCTGCATCAACCAATCCTCAATCTCTTTCTTCTTACTACTGCTGTTAGGAGTGGGGTTTAGTCTGCGCTTATGATAGGATACACCATCCATATGGATGATGCAGCTACCATAAGGCACGAGTGGCTTACAAAGCCTCTCGAACAACTGTTCAAACTTTTCGGCAGTGAAGTGACCATGATAGTCAGGGTTGACATTTTTCCACCATTGACTGGCCACACAGTCACACTGTCAGCATTTGCCCTTCTACCTTCGTTAAAAACAACAAATGCAGCAAAAATCACCATCATCGGTTTTCGTCCAAGCTCATTGACTATACCCTTAACAGGGGCCCAAGCCTTCTTGACATGATGGTCAAGATGGCAGTATGACTCATCAAGAAACACCTCAGACTTGATTGGTCTGCATTTTTTATTCAGGTTTTGTAGCCTTTCGCTGACATACTTGTGTCGATACTCCACATTGGCATCAGAGTCATGGTTGATGTTTCTGCGGATACCTTGTTTGTATCGCAACTTTAAGGTATGCATATCCCTCAAAAGAGTCTGTTTTGATACATCGATATTATACTTGTCTTTTAAAGCTTTTTTGATAGTCTTCACAGTGGCTGGAAGACCTTTTTCGTTGTTTTCTTTAACAATACTCTTTACGGCTAAAATATAATCCTTCTCCAATTCACGAGGAGGGCGACTTATAGGCTTTTTTGGGAAGCTTCCGATTGCGAATTGCTTATACGAATTGCTTTCTTAGCAGCACTGCTTGTAGTGCCAAGAAGCTTACTAAAAGTTTCTCGGGATTCTGGTTTCTTGCAATGGCCATTTTGGAGTTTGTTTTCCTTGATTAGATCATACATTCGACTTAAAAGGATATAAGTTGCATCTGTGAATTCACGAGAATCTAAGATGGGTTTTGGATAAAGTGTTTTACGAGAACTCATTTTTTAATAGTGATGAAAGAGAAAAGAGAGGGCTTTTCAACTATGGTAGTCTCAACTTTGTAGACTCATGTCTCATGAGGTAGTCACGATAAGAAAAAAAAAGTCGATTTTCGGGGCGAGACTTTTTGAATATATCTCTAATAAACCATTTTTATTTTTAATTCAAGTCAAAGATCTTTAGCATTCGGGGCACTCTGTAGTTTTCGTTGTCGATTCTACATTCTTCTTTTACATGCTGAAGTGCAACTAGCTCCATAATCATTAAATGACGCGTAGGCTGTTTAAATCCTTTTGCTGTGCGCGTATAGATGTTTAGTTGTCAAATTTATTTGATACAACAAGCGAAAGAAAAAGGATTTGAGTGAATCAAAAAGATAAAAATCATGAAAGGGAAGTTGGGGAAAAAGGAAGTTGGGGAAAAAGGAAGTTGGGGAAAAAGAAAGTTAGGGAAATTTAAAAAAAGCAACTTGGGTAAAAAGAAAAGTTAGGGAAATTGTGACTTTTTTTTGGATGTCTAAGCCTCCTAATTTGACAGACATGCGCGCGTGCAATTTTGGCAGTGTTACAGGACGTAAATAGTATTTCGCCAGTAACGAGTCAGAGTCAATGATACAATAGAATCAATAAGAGGAACGATTGTTATGTAATGAGCACCATTTTGTTTAGGTAACAAACCTTAAGAAGAGATAAAAGTGAAAAGAAAAGTAAAGTTAGTTAAATGAATTATATATACGATATAATGATTAAGCGTATTAGCAGTTAATCAAAGGAAGTCTCAGTAATGGAACGCCTGTCTATGCGGCAAGGTTAATGTCAAAGTATAGAGTAAAGTTAGAGGAAGAAAAGAGCTTTTTATTTACACTACGGCTCAATCGAGAGGGTTGATGGCCCGATTTTTGGGCCCCACAGCCTGATCGGTCTACTAACAAATTAAATGGACAAAAATTCGTTCAGCCCAATTTGGGTAGATTGGCCCATTTTTTGACTGCTTAAAAACATTGGTATACCGCTATGAAGGCCAATGATGATCGCTTATATAGTTCAAGTGGAGCTTTAGCATCATATGAAAAGACAAACCATAAAGAGGTTCAAATGATCAAGTTCTTTGTGGGTAAATGATAAACAGACTAATGGTTTGCCATTATTCCTTTAAGTAAGCTTAAATTAAAATAAGTAGGAAGTCGGTAGTTGATTAGAAGTCTTCTGATTGGCAGGAAGATTTAATAGTGGAAGTTAAATGGCAATATATAACTAGAAATAAATCTACAACTACGACTTGTATTTTTCACAAAGATAAAGATAATGTTTTATTGATAGGAATATATTGTCTATCTATACTATTTAGGATTTACTATAAGCTGCGGTTATACTGCGGTTTAAGAAGAGTGAAATAACTACGGTAAAGAAGTAGACTTATTGAGATTCCGATTCGTAACTAAGTCGACTCGCGACATCCGGGGGTTGAGAGAGGCAATGTCCTCATTGACAGGATAGTACGGTTTGAGTCTTGAGGCGTGAACGTTGGACCATAACTTGTTTGTCGACGGTTCTTGGAGATCGTAACGGTCAGAGGAGAGAACTTGTACTATCTTGAATGAACCGCGATAACCACGAACAAATTTGGTAGCACGACCAGTGGAAGCATTGGATTGTACAGAAAAGTCGACCAAAACCAAGTCATTTATCGAGAAGGTGAGGGTAAGGCGATGTTGGTTGAAGTTGGCGGCATTTTGTGCTTGAGATCGTTGGTTTTCTAACTTAATTATCCCTAGAGCGCGCGACAAGAAGAGCTTGGTTTGTTGTTCATACTTTCCAACAGAGACATTCTGTACCCCAAAGTCAGGATTGGCTAACAACCGGGCTTCACGACCATGGACAATGCTAAAGGGAGAAAACTTAGTAGCGTCATGAATGCTGCTGCTGTATGCTAATTGAAATTCGTTAAGATGTTCATCCCAGATATTTTGATGATGGTCTAGATCCATAGAAGAGACAATAAAATTTCTGAGAACAGCCATGAAACGCTCCACAAGACCATTAGATTGGGGGTGATAGGCAGGCGCAAACTTTTGTTGAATGTTCAGGTGCAAAGAGAGAGTCTTGATAAGGAGGCCGGCATATGGAGGACCATTGCCACTAAGAATCGAGCGCATTATCCCATGTTCGGCAATGACTTTGCTCAAGCATTTTACTACTTTAACGTCGGTGTTGGAAGGTACGGCTGTAACAATCACGTAGCGGGAGAACATACACTGTATAACTATAATGTATTAGGCATGACGACAGTGGCTGATTGGAAGGGCTTGGGGAACTTTTTAGTGCACTTCAAGACACCGTATGCATCAGGAACCATACACGGACACTTGGAATTGATGTATCCACAAGGACCATGCATCATCTGTCCAGAAACTAACTTCAAGAGCTCGTGATCTTCCTCTGAAGGCAACTCAGCGCAAATCACATCGTCAATCTTCTCAGGATCACGAAAAGTTGCATCTTCACCTTCGAGAAATAGCAACAGATGGCAATGAGGCAAACCTCTTTTTTAATATTCAATGGTTCGAATTAAGCCCTTATAGTTGCCAAAGATTTTCTTTTTCTTGCGATCATGAATGAACTCACGTAGCTTAAGATTAAAGACCTGAGCAACCAAATCTGGACGATCTGCTGCAGTCTGAATGGGTCTTTGATTGCTTGGATTCTTGATAAGCTCATTAGTGATTTCTTCCCATTTTGGATTTGCTGTGAACGTGATGAAGAAGGTGGGTTCACCAAAATGTCTTACTAAAGCCATGGAGTCTTGGTAAATTTTGGCCATAAATCTTGGACCACCTGTGTAACTACTTGGCAAGACAAACTTTGTGCCAATTGAGCTCAAATCTCTGTTGTCGTGGGCCAAAGCATCAGTCAGGCCGTTATACACATCTGCCCGCAAACTGCTTTGGTTATCTCCGATCCATTCAAGCTTATTCTGATCACAGATTGCCCAAGCATCAACAATATACTGTTGGAACAACTTTTTAGAAAGAAAAAGAGTAGGAAACTCATTTGCTCTAGTGTAAAGTCTGAAGCGATAATAAGCTCTTTGAGGGAGTCTGTCTCTCTGAAGCTCAACTACAGCAACACTGTTAGGACGACTAACAGAAGTAAGTCTCAATCCCCAATGCCATCCATAATCACCACGCGGAAAGAGCAAAACATAATGTAAAGGCATATATGCTGCATGCGTTTGGTTGATTCGCATGAAATTGCCACTGTTGTTCTCATCATGGTGACGATAAGTGATTCTAATGTCTCTGAAGCTGAATCCAGCAAACTCAGTGGGAATTACAGCTGCTATCTCGCTTGTAGTAGATAAGTTTTCCGTTCTTCTATCATTTTCTTTAACTAATTCTATAGTCATTTGAGGACTGAGTCAAACGTGGAATAGAATTGGCTCCTCTTCACTCAAAGTCTGTCTCTCGTATTCATCCTTCAAAATCTCATGTGCATGCTTGTAAATACTGATGAAAGGATTGACATTCTCAGCATGAAGCATGCGAGTGAGCTGCTCAATCAAATCAACGTTTAGGTCAGGATTGTTGACAGCTCTGTTGCTAACACCGAAAGCAGGATCGTAGATATACAGCTGTGCATATGAAGGGACATCACCTCTGTTGTTGGATGCACTCAGCGAAACAACATGGCTCACAGGTCCTTGTAAATGATACAGCTCACCATGTATCATAAATGAAGAAGGGCCAGATCCAGATCAACCTGTTGTATTCACAGTATTGCAGCCAACCGAGGTAAAAGCAAAAGCCATGTTGAATTGCCTGATATTTTTTAAGAAGTGAGTAGATAACTCATGGTTACCAACAAACAAATCTTTTAAAAGCTGAGGTGGTTCTCTCAGGGTATCCAACTTAACGGCACCATGCTTGCAACAGGACTCCCAACTCCAAGTAGAAGCAGGAACATTAGTTGGCTTTTCGGCTGTCCAATGGAAAGCACCGCAATGTGGGCACACCTTGTCCATACGGCCAGGCGTTCAAGAGCTAAATCTATTCAATTCAGAGATATAAGCCATAGGTTTTCTAGCTACGGAAGCTCTTATGTTTCGAGTGCGATGAGTGTTCGTTCGACGTGCCTATTATATAAATCAGAGAAAAAGTTTTAATTCATAGGTTTTAAGTAATTACACGACAGCTTTCGCAGGTTCTAAAGCGACCGGGATTAGGCATGTGAGTTCTACAACTACTACAGTGGCGAGGTTCATTGGGTTCAGGCATAGTAATGATGAAAGTAATAAATGGAAAAAAAGGCCAAGGAAACGTGTATCAAGTCCGTTGATGGGCGCTTTCGCAAATTACGTGACTACTTAAATATCGTATTGATCATGCATATTATGTAATAAAACATTGATACTGATACTGATACTGGTTTCGCGTGAGGGGGAGGGACGACCCTCCCCCATACCCCCTCCCAGCTGACTTAACGCTCGTAACTTGTTGCTGTTTAGAGCTCATTATCCTGTTTGAAATAAATTTGTTTTTATTTTGGATCGGGGCTTAAATTCATGTACATTTTTTGATCATTTTTCAATATATTATAATGATTGCTTTCTTTTTAGGCTTTCAAATGCTGGTATGCTCCTTTGACACGGTAAATTGCCTTTCATATTGCCCCTAACCATGGATTCTCTGTAAGTACATGTGTCATTTCTTTTTGTATTATTTCGCTTTTAACTCATGATGATGTTGTTTTAGTTCAAATCCGGTTGTTCCTTGTTTAGTTTGTTTTCTATCTTTTGTATGTAAAATTGCTGTCTCTCTCCATCTGCTTTTATGGTCTATCTGTTGCGTTTTTGTCTCATTTCGAATTGCTCTTGTCTGTACTCTGATCGCTCTTGTCATCGCTTTTTCTCGAAGCAATTTGCCATTTCTATCGGTTTTCTTTTCTGGTTATATTCTCTACATCATTGAATTATTGCCTTTTTTTTTTTACCTAATCCCCTAGTATTTTCCCCCATAAAGAAGCCATTATTTTCAATCAAAAAAGGTTTTTCTATAACAAAAAGCCACTTTTTTAGGCCTCTAATCCTCTATATTTACTGTAAACAGTCCAATTGTAAAGAAGTATATTTGTGTAAAGAAGTCCATATCATCCAATTAGAAATGTCAATTTCAATAAAATAGCAAATGTAAAGCCAATTAAACAAAGAACTTTTGAGTACATTTATAAAAATGGCCAATTGAATAAAGATTCTTCGAAAAAGATATCCAATCACAAACCTAAAGTAAATAAGACGGACGCCCTGTATGATCCACTGGGGACATGGCAAGCATTTCATCTGTCCAGTCCACAGCAGTGATCGTCGGGTCCCAACTAACAGTGGACCTGCAGTGGACGTCCTTTTGGGTGTAGTGCATTGTGAGTTTTCGGTAGTGAGAAGAGGTTTTAATAGGAGTTTAAAGAGAAAGATATTGAATTATAAGACTTAGTTGCGCTTTAGCGATGTAAAGTCTATACAAAATGAAAGCTTTAAGGCTTTGGTAAAGAACACGCGTAGAGTTCAAGGGCTTATTAAAACTAGTTTGGCTACAAAGATATCGCTTAAGAACTGATTAAAGTTCAAAGATATTCGATATATATATATATGATTTTTAGGGTGAGGACTTTAGTAAACGAAATTAAATTCGAGAGGTCCCAAACAACAATATTTTATTTAAGATAACGCAGTTAATCGTGAGATAAGTAGAGTTATCAAGAGATATTATTGTCAATACAAAAGAAGAACAAGTTATTTCCGGGCAGGCAAATACGAGTTCTGAAAGATAAAAAGATAAGAATAGAAAAGTAAAACGATAAAGTAAAGTGTTCTTTTATTTTTTAAGTGAGATGATCCCCTCTTTATTGAGGAAAATGAGATGCTATTTATACAGAAAAAGGCTGGTCACGGTTACAGCATAAACAAAGTTTCCGTTTGAGGAAAAACGAAATTTTAACGTCGCCTGCAGGATTTGAACCTGCGCAGGCAGAGCCTATATGATTTCTAGTCATACTCCTTAACCACTCGGACAAAGCGACGATATTTTTGTCAACTTTGCTGATAGAAGTAAGCGTGTTTATAAATAGTCAAATACGCACCACACCTAATCCGTGTCGGACGCACGTCGGACACGTGCGGCTAACATGGGCATATTTTTTCAACTTTTGATTTTGACTATAAAAGTTGCTGTTTTTTTTTGGCAGAAATGTAGATGTATCTTCTAGCCTTCCAAAACTTTTTACAAAATTAAATTTGGATGTATATTCATAAAGTTATTACCATTTACATTTCTTCTATCATTTCACTGCTTAAAAAAATTTCGCTCTTTGAATTTTTTGGCAGTGATTTTTTCTCTGCTTAAGATTTTGAAGCAACTTGATTTCCTTAATGCTGAGGAGTTTGAAATGTCTTGTCATTTTTTCTTCAAAAAATGTAAAGACCTGAAAAATCACTGCTTAAAGAATTGGAAAATAATTTCGGAAACGAGAAAATTAAAAATTGAGAATAAGACTCACAAAATAATCGGGAAAATCTTTTAAAAATGGGAAATAAAAATCTTAAAGCAGTGAAAAAAAGAGACACTCAAAAATTAAATGCCAAAAAACTTGAAGAAAAAAAGACACTTAAATAAAGGCATCTAAAGCAGAAGATACTGAGATAAACACATTGAAATAAACGCACTAAGATAAACATACTAAAAAAAAACCTTTGAAGAAAAGACAACTTGTAAAAATTAAAAGCAAAAAAAAAAGAGTCTTGTGAAGAACATGCAAACTCATCTCGGTCTCATGTTCCAAATAACCCAGTAGTGCGTTCAAGGTAAGCCTCTACTCTAAAACCCCCTTTCTCCTGTTCCATTTCTGCAAGCTTAACAGGTCAAAATATAAGAAGTAAGAACTTGCAACAGTCCATTTACATCTTTTTTCTCTTGTATATGCTCATTTTATACCAAAATCCACATTCTTTCTTTTCATGTACTGAGACAGAAGTAAATAGAGGGTTGATCCATAAAATAACTCGTAAACAGTCGTTGTTTATTGCGAAAAAGTGTATTCCATTCATAAAAAAGAGCTTCTCGTTCATAAAGTAGTCCACTTCTTTTCAAAACCAAAAAAGAGAAAGGACATAGCTGATTCACAACACGGCAATGTAACTTACCTTTTGCTTGGCATGTATGATGAGGATCAGGCTTAGTACTGAAGAAGAAAAAAGTAGCAGTCTGGTATTTTTTTCTTTTTTTAGATTGAAGTCAACTTGCAGCTTAAAAGCTTTCCTGACTGTTCTCTTTTCGTTGTACTTCCAAACCAGAGTCCACGCTTGGAATGTCTGTGTTCAATATACTGCATTGCTGAAATGACATAAGCTCGCTAAGTCTCATCTGCTTTTAGCACGATAAATAAAGTATGAGATGAGGCTACTTGTAATAAAAAAAATAAATAAATTCAAGAGAGAGAGAAAAAAAAGTGTGTATGATTTTGGCTGAGATTGAATAAAGCTATTTCTCTTTATTTTTTATTTTTTTAAAGTGCACTCATACGTGCCCATGTCGACAAGTCTAATGTCGTTTTTTCGACACAAAAAAAAAGAAAAGAGGTGTCTGTTTGTAGCTATATTAAAGGGACATACTACCGGATGCTTATAGTGCACTTGAAGCGCTCTCTTAGTCGCTTTTCATAGATTTTTTAACGGTTAAGTAAAGTCAAGATATTTTATTCTTGTGTCGGTGATTCAATAGTAAAATCTGTCAGTGTGATATTTCTCTCTCTCTTTCTTTTTCTTTTGTTATTGACAAGACCCAAATAGGAAGCTGTCAATAAGTTGAAATTTTTTCTTTTTTCCTTTCTTTTCCCTTTTTCTCTCTTTTTATTACTTTTTTTTAAGTATACAGGTAAGTCTTTTTCTTTTTTTTTTCTTCAGTCCAGCCACTAATAGTCTACTTCCATTTATTTAGTTCTTGTCTTTAATTGATATGCGCTTACTTTGTTGTATGACTTGAGGTAATTATTCATAAGCATCTATGTTGTAATTCTTTTTATTCACGTACTTTTTTCGTTTAGAGCCTAGTTGTGCTTAATAATGATATTATTTACAAGGACCCTGTTGATGGCTTTTTTAAATGTAAGTAAGATATCAGAATCTATGATTTCAGTATAACTTACTGCTTTCTTTTTAGGCTTTCAAATGCTGGCATGCTCCTTTGACACGGTAAACTGGCTTTCGTATTGCCTTTAACCATGGATTGTCTGTAAGTACATTTGTCATTTCTTTTTGTGTTATTTCGCTTTTAACTGATGATGTTGTTTTAGTTCAATTTCGGTTGTTCCTTGTGTGGTTTGCTTTCTGCCTTTTGTATGTAAAATGCTGTCTCTCTCCATCTGCTTTTATGGTCTATCTGTTGCGTTTGTGTCTCATTTCGAATTGCTCTTGTCTGTACTCTGATCGCTCTTGTCATCGCTTTTTCTCGAAGCAATTTGCCATTTCTATCGGTTTTTTTCTGGTCATATTCTCTACATCAATGAATTATTGCTTTTTTTTTTTACCTAATCCCCTAGTATTTTCCCCCATAAAGAAGCCATTATTTTCTATCAAAAAAGTTTTTTTCTATAATAAAAGCCACTTTTTTAAGCCTCTAATCCTCTATATTTACTGTAAACAGTCCAATTGTAAAGAAGTATATTTGTGTAAAGAAGTCCATATCATCCAATTAGAAATGTCAATTTCAATAAAATAGCAAATGTAAAGCCAATTAAACAAAGAACTTTTGAGTACATTTATAAAAATGGCCAATTGAATAAAGATTCTTCGAAAAAGATATCCAATCACAAACCTAAAGTAAATAAGACGGACGCCCTGTATGATCCACTGGGGATATGGCAAGCATTTCATCTGTCCAGTCCACAGCAGTGATCGTCGGGTCCCAACTAACAGTGGACCTGCAGTGGACTTGCAGTGGGACTTTACGATCACTTTTGTGCAGCGGACGCCGAATTGCTGTACAAATAACCGACGTCCACCGCTAAATTTGGCAGCAGTGGACGTCCTTTTGGGTGTAGTGACGCTTAAAATAGCTATTAAGGGTAAAATAAACTATTTAGGTATTTTTTTACTAAGATGGGAGAAAAGATGATTGTTATTATTTCCAAAATCAGTCTTTTAAAAATGATTATATTTTAAAGCTCCGGAAGGCGCTGTCGTTTGTTAGGCCTGTTACTATTTGTAATTGGTTTAAATTTCCTCTTTTTGTTACTATTCCAATTTCTTAGAAATTGAGGGATTTCGCTTGTGTCTGCAAAGTCAACTTTTAAATGGTTGCCTTCGCTACCACTATTTGTTGGCATGACATTACCCCCCTCCGGAGTGTTGTTCGTCTCTGAACAGGACTATTAGATGTCGAGGGTGCAGAAGTGGAAGCGGGTGGTATGGGCGGGATAATAGAAGTTGGGGTAATAGTGGTGGTTGTCGAAGTGGTACTAGCGGTAGTAGTATCATGGGAGTCCTTGATTAGGTAGCGTCTAGGTAAATCAATGGCTTGAGGCGTAGCGATAACGGTATCTGAAATGGACTCAAGTTCAACGACATCGACAGGTACATCAGCAGTACTGTTGATGACAGGTGCGGATGGCGGTGTTTCGGATGAACCATGGTCCGCTCGGTCGGACACAACTACCGTTACTTGAGTGACAGGTGCTTGTACCAACACTACTTGGTTCTGTTGTATATTGATCGTTTGGGATTGTATTACTGGCG